>BHFT01026274.1:0-52738 GCA_004320025.1 Laticauda laticaudata
GTAGGTTCCAAGTCCCTCGTTCTGATTGGCCGAAAAGGCCACTTATGGATTGGTTGATTAAGAACCAATCCGGGAAGGCGCCAAACGGTGGGAACAGTTAAATGAGTGTCACAAGCCGCAAGCAAGCCGCTATATAAAGGGCTGCCGCGGCTTGGGCTATGTTCCGAATCTTTTGCCTTGCGAGTTTAAATAAAATAGTTGTTGTTTGGAACCCGGTCTCACGTGCTTCTTTTCGGACGGAACAGAATGGATACAACTCTAAGGACAATACATCATAAATACTGCTCGTGTTCTAAGATATAATAGTTTCTATAAAAACTATCATACTGTATAAAATAAATACAAAATGTTGCAGCTTCTAACTTTTTTTCCAGAAAAGTAACCTCGCCTCTTTAATATAGCTTTTCCCAGGGAAATAAAAATAGTTTCCTAATTAAGATTGATTTGGGAATAGTATTAAAGCATATATTAACTCCAACAATCCTCCTTCTATTTTTCATTGAAAACCAGATAGCATTAATGATGACATCTTTTTATTCTAGCAATGCTAGATTGTGAAATAAAGAGACAATAGAGACAAATTTATTAGAAATGGCAACTGTTGAATTTCTTAACCTAGATTTTTACTGGTGCAGTCAGTGGTAATACGTTGTCATAGACAATATTGTACCAAACAGAAGTGGTATTCAGCAGGTTCTGACCAGTTCTGGAGAACTGGTAGTGGAAATTTTGAGTAGTTTGGAGAACTGGCAAATCCCACCCCTGACTGGAGATTTTACAGTATTCTTCCCCTGCCATGCTCACCAAGCCATGCCCACAGAACTGGTAGTAAAAANAAAAAAAAAAAAAAGCTCTGATGATCAGCTGAGAAGAGAAAAAAGAAAAAAGTACAGGATCGGTTCTCCCACCCACCCCAGCTCTTTATCCTCTCAACTGATTGGTGCGGCAGAGACTCAGCTAGTGTTTGGAAAGCTGTGTGTGCATTAGGTGCATGTGTGTGCATACGTGCAAAGTGTGTGATCACTGAACTGGTAGGGAAACTGGTAGATGGGAAAGGTTCACCTTGAATTTTGGCAGTTAGACAATAATCATTCCATTTTCTTTGCAGCAATACAGAAGTTGTTTACCATTGCCTTTTTCCATGAATTTTTTTGACTTCCCTGTCGAGTCAGATCCAGTCAGGCAAAGCTTGTAAGGCTACCCAAGAACTTCTATCTGTATTTCTTATTAATAATAGAACTTTTCTTTTAATGGCAAGTGCTATAAAGATTCAGATAAAAATCAAATATTACATTCTGAATAGATAAAGCCCATTTTACTTCTCTGAAATTAAATTAAATCTTCTATTTTGGTGGGGTTATTACCTATGAAATGATTGAATTCTATTCCTTCTTATTACCGTATTTTCCAGACTATAGAGCGCATTGGAATATAAGCTGCACCCACTAAATTTTAAAAGAAGAAAGTATTTTTACATATTTTAGCTGCACCAGACTACAAGCCGCAGATTTATATGTTGCGAAATGAGATATTTACACAGAAAGAGAAGAATGCTCTTCGCATGCGGCCAGATGTCTCCAACGTCTCACCATTGATTCATTAATGCCAAGCTTATGTGCAGCAGCTCTATTTCCTTCCTGGATAGACAGATTGATTGTTTTCAATTTAAAAGCTGCATCATATGCTTTTCTTCATGATGAGGGTGTGAAAAACATTTTGCGCTCCTGCGTGTCGTGCTGCTTGCATCGAGCGCACCAAAAACTACCAATAACATCTTCTTCTTTGCATTGACCTCTTGTGTCTGTCATGTTTTTGCACCCCCTGATGGCAGTTAGTGAAGAAAAATCTATAGATAAGCCACATTGTTGTACAAGCCGCAAGTGGGGGAAAAAAATAGCAGCTTATATTCCGGAAAATATGGTAATTTGTTTTCATTTTTAATTTTTTACCTTCTTCATTTTTCACTATGAGGAGGAGGGAATTAATTTGCATTTTTTTCATAGAATTTTATTGATTTTTTAAAAACAAACATAAACAACAAAACACAGAACATGAAAAACATAAAACATCTTTTTAAAAAGCAGCCTGATCCCGGGTTACATCTCTTTCATACAGACACCAAATTCAAGTTCATGCTCATTTTTATGTACCCTTCCATATCTTATTACCATTCTACATTTTCTATATAGCTTCTCCCCTCTTTTAGCTCTCTTAATTCTATTTTATTTATTTCATCTCAATTTAGATCATTATACTTATATCCTTTGTTTTTCCTGTTTCAGCTGTCTATTATCTTTTCTCATTAAAGCAAAATTTCTCCTGTAATCACTGATTGGAGTTGACGCCTTTATATCTTTCCCCTGAATTTATAACACTTAATGTAATACATAACTTTCATTTGGATTCTGCTTAGTACATTCTAAAGCTACATACAAATTTTTTAAAAAGAAAAGATTATAATATATTAATATAATTAAAACAACAATCCATACCAATTCAATTCTATCATTAAAATTAATATTCATTTAAATCTTAAGCATTTTACACATTACTTTTCAAATAGTTATCATACTTCTATGGGAACCCTTATAAATTTTGCAAGTTACTTCTCCCCCATTTCACTTACATTTTAAAACATTGTGAAATTAAAGTGTTCCCATTCCTTCCTAATTCAATTCTCTCATTTATTTCATTTCACTTATTTTATTCAAAAAAGTTTCACTGAATTACACTAAGTTATTTTATCCCACTTTTTAATCATATGTTGTTCCAATTTTCTAACATTATTTCTAATGTAAGCATAACAATACAATCTTATGTACCTTTGCAGAATTTCTTTTCAGTTAAATTTTTACCCATTGTCTCTGAATAAGTCCTGTTTCTTTACATCTTGCTCCAAACCTTTGTAGCTTCTCTTCTCTTCCCTTCCTTTCTCCCTTGCTTCTTCACTCTGCCCTTTTTACCCCCTAGTCTCTCCACCTTCATTTCCCTCTTCTCTGTTCCCCTTTCTGTTGCTTTCTGACATTATATCCACTTTTCACCTTATTTTTCCCTTTTTTGGTTGTTTTTTTAGGTCTTTAAATTCTCCATTCTCTTTCCCCTCTTTCCCCTTTCTTCCCCAACTAAAGTTACTTGTTTAAAGATGGCTTCTTCTTTGTCCCGGTCTTGTTGCTCAGTCTTTTCTTGTAGTTTCTTGTAGGTACCAATCGCCATTTCTAACAAGTGAAAATGGAGCCAAGAGAGCCCTTCCCTTCTTGTTCCTCTTTATATTTTTTAAATCCGTTTTCAGTTCATCCACAAGTGATGTATCTTTTATAAAATTCAAATTCCAGGATACCTCAGTTGTTGCTTCTTATCCTGGTCAGCCAAAACTTTTACTTCTTAACTTCCTCCTGCACTTTCTTTTCCAGATGAGTGCTTCTTTGAGGAGGCCATTTCTGACCGCCGCTCTTACCACCTTCAGGAAAGGGAGTTTAGCCATCTGAGGAAGAAAGATGCAGCTTTCCTCGACTCTGCTGGAGTCTCCCCCCTCTTCACCACCTCTACGAGGTGGCTTAGCCCTGAAGCCAGCTGGCTCGGGGTGCTCCAGTGGCGAGCCCAGGAAGAAACCATGCACAATCGCGGATTCCTGCCTGCCACCGAAGCCCTGCAAACTGGAGGGTTCAAAATTTGCATTTTGGAGGAACCTTCCCACATATATATCATGATCCCATCCTAGTATTCTCCCAAGTGAAGAAGAAACTATTCTTGCTCCTTTTAAACATTTAAAGATTTTTATACCTTGAAAATTACACACGAAGGCCGCATAGACTTGGACATAGCTTGTGTGTTGTTATGATGTGATTTTAATGGAATCTTCATGAAAATCAGGTGTGGCTTTGAAGGATGACATTCATGACTTCTTTGTGGCAGCAGTCATGAATAAATCAGATTTGGCTATTCAGATGAGACAAGTGATGTTCAATTGGCAACCCACAGGCAATAGAAGTCTCTAAACTTTATTGGTTTTTAATAGCTTTCCCAATTTTAAAACTGTAGTTGAAAGGTTACCAGCTAGCCCTTTGAAAGGGTTTTTGAAGAATATTTGCTTCAAAATCAGGATTTTTAGTCAATGTTCTTTTATGCAATGAAAATTTCTATCTAATTGTGAAAGCCCAACTATAAAATCAGAGCTAACTATGTCTGACATATTAGTTATGTATTTATAGGAGCAGGTTGTTCCTGGATTAGTGTCTGGGTAAAAGAATGGATCCAGGATATATATTTGATTATTCTTGTCAAAGGACAGCTCTTTAAATTGAGAAAGGATAAGTTATTTTTTTATAATACTCCATTAACATACCTTCTATATATTTCAGAAGATATCAGGGTTAGTCATAGTGAAGGAATCTTCAGTGACCACTGGAATGTGCTTCATAGCATGAAGGCATCCACCAAACTATTGTGAACTATTCAAGAAAGGAAAATAAGAATTTAGGATCATGCCAGTAATTCAGAACCCTGTTTCCACAGTAGAAAATTGAGCTAGCAGTCTTATTAGCATGGCTGATTTCTCTTCTAGAAATGGAACATTATATGTAGACTTTGCAACATTTTAACACAAGAAATATGAGAAAAAATATGAATGTGTTATTACTATTATAGATGTTATATCATATGACAGACAGAAATAGTTGGAATTATAAACAATCATTGTAACAAAAAGTACACAATCTTTGATTTCAATCAGTGAAAGACTTACTCAGTTCAGAAATGAGAGAGGGATAAGTAGAAGGAAGAAAATTGGATTTTTAAAATACTGGGGGCAAGGAGATAAGAGTTACAAAGCTATAACTGTGGACAAAACAAACACAGAGACTAAAGAGGACCAAAGTTTTATTTATTTTTATTTTATTTGGTTTGTCATTTGCTTACAAGATAATAGGTATAAGTAAAAACAAAGTTGTGAATACATGGACACATATCAGAAAAATAAAAGAAACAATAGGACAGGGATGGTAGGCATGTTGGTGCTCTTATGCATGCCCCCTACGGACCTCTTAGGAAAGGGATGGTCAATAGTAGACAGTCTAAGGTTAAAGTTTTTGGGGCTTGGGGAAGAAACCACAGAGTCAGGTAGAGTATTCCAGACATTGACCACTCTGTTGATGAAGTTGTATTTTCTGCAATCAAGTTTGGTGAGAGTAACCTTGTATCTATTGTTTGATCTTGTGTTGTTATGATTGAAGCTGAAGTATTCATTGACAGGTCGGCATTGCAATGTATGATTTTATATCCTATACTTAGATCGGACTGAAGACAGCGTAGTTCTAGGTTTTCTAGGTCTAGAATTTCAAGTCTGGTGGCATAAGGTATTCTGCAATGAGTAGAGGAGTGGAGAACTCTACTTGTTAAATAATTCTGGACTTTCTCAACTGTGTTAATATCAGATACGTAATGTGATAAACATGAAAACTAAGATTGAACATTTACAGATTGTAAAAAAAACAGCAGGATATTTTTATTCCCCTTTCCACCTCCCAATAAGCCTGCTTTAATTAGTTGTGACAAGAATAAAACACAAATGCAGTTTTAGCAACAGTTCCCCAAACAGTGGTAACTGTAGCTTAGCAGAAGAGATGAAACAGCCTGGCCAGTTACTTATGTTAATTTGAGTAACTCTCAAATTACAATTCATTATGTAATGTGCTCTACGTGAAACTTCCTATGAAGAGAACTTGGAAACTTCAGCTGGTGCAGAATGTCATGGCAAGACAATTATGTGTGCCTCTAGAATGGCACACTTAGATCTCTGCTATGATGGGCACCTTTTTGTCGTTTCAAAAACTCTATTACGTTCTCTTCTGTAGAAGTCTTGAGAGTTAGCACTTTGAAATGGGTTTTTTTTTCTTCCAGAAAAGTGCAGTGGAAGGGATGATCTGGAAAAAATCAATTTTGCAAGTAGGCACAACATTATTCTCCAGACAATTTCAAATTTTCCACTTCATGAAAACCATGCATTCACTTTTCTCATAGTTTGTTCTGTTTTGATATTCCATAGATATTCTTTGCTCTAACCTTCAGCACCAAGCCATGAAGGACTTAAAAGGTAACTATCAGCATCTTGAATTGAAGCATATTGGCAACCAATGTGACCAACCTGTATAAAGCACATAGTTTAGTGCAAATGAGCAAGCATTTGTTTCAATTCACAAGGACCAAATCTAAAGGAAATTAAGCACACTCTGAAGTAATTGATTGTAGGCTGCTACTCTTGATTTAAGATGCTACATGAAAACCTTCTGGTATATGTTAGATAAAGAAGTCTCTGTGGATTTTATTCTGCTTGTCGTTACCAACTATAGAGGGCAGTGCTCATTTTCGTTTCCAGGCCATTAAGCCAGTGCTGCCAAAGACATTTCAATGGTCATGTGATGTCATGGAGTGCTGTTACCTTCCCACTGCAGTGGTACCTATTTATCTATTTGTATTGCATATTTTCGAATTGCTCGGCTGGCAGGAGCTGGGGCAAAGATGGGGGATCACCCCATTGCATGGCATTCAGGCTTTGAATGTGGGCTGTTGACCTTTCCAGCTGATAAACCCAACATCTTTACTGCTGAGCCACTGCACTACCCATATGTGTTAGATATGGCATCCTGAAATCTTATCACATTAGAGGATATATTTTTGTTTCCTTGACTAGGTGACTATCCACCAAACCTAGGATTTTTCAAAAAGCTAAGCCAAGTCTTGACTGTTCTTGTCTTAAAATTTTGTTTAAAGCTTCTGGTATATGCCTATTAATTTTTTCCCTGTTCCCTGCCTTACTTTTTAGTTAGATATGGTAGTCTCTTGTGTAATTTATTGCAAAGCTTATCATATGCCAGCTGGGAATTTGCTTTCAATTTGCAAGAACTTGTGATTCTTATACCACAGGTACCTCTTTTGCTGGGCATTAAGAGAATACCAGTTTGTCATGCTTTTATTTTATTTTAAAGGTACTTTTTAAATTTAGAATAGTGGAGAATGCACATTTGCAAGCATTGGATAAGTTATTCAGCAACAGGAAGTCCCTGAAAATTTGTTCTAATGAAGAGCTGCTGTGTTGGGAAATGGGGTGGCTGATTCAGTCTTGGCTTATAAACACATCACTTTAAAATGGCTCAAGGGTGAAATAAGATGGTTGAATTGAGTAGAACTTATTCCCAAGTATATTAATGTAGGCTTAAAACCTGAAAGTCCTGAATTTGCCACTGGTTCTTTTCAGTCTAGCTTCTGAGACTGTTAAATCCATATAGGTGCCATGCTACTTACGATGTAACTCTATTTTTTTCCTTCATCTCTATTTCACTTTATTTTCATCTTCCCCATCACTTTATTTTTGATACAGATGTCTTGATCATTGACCCTGATTACAGCTTTCCTTATCCCAAGATGCTCAAAGTCCAGAAGTAATGTGAATCCAATTTTCTGTTTCATACAAAAGGTGCAAGCAGGCTGAAATTATCATAATGACTTCGGTGTAGATCGGAGTTTTTAAAAAAATCAAATATCATTGAATAAAGATATCAGAATCCAGCTCAAACTTGAAGATTAATTGAAGACTAATAGCAAAAATAGTTAAGATTTTTAGAGTTGCTTTCCCCAACTGTATTCATTTTTAAGTTTTAAATTTGAGCTTCTAGAAATATTTCCTGCTTTAACTGTTAAAAGCTTACCCGTTTTCCATTCCATATATATAAAAATAGAATTTCAAAACTAGTAATAGTAAGTATAGAACCATTTGTTCTTCTTGATTTTCAAAGTCCAACTAAGGAACTCAAGGGCACATGACATTGTTCTCCAGCACATTGTTCCTTTCTCCAGTACCCCAGGACTTTCCCTCTGCCCACTTATGACAGATGTCTCAACTATCCCCAAACAGGAATATAACCTAAACTACAATAGGCATTGTTCTAGTTATGGAAATCATTGGACATTTATTATATGATTTCATATGACCATTACATATTCTAGGTTCTAAGTTCATAATGAAGGGCAAAATGTATTCATTCAATTTAGTTCTGTCTTTCTAACTTTTTATGATAATGTATGCCATGGTGATTAAATATTTTCTCTGTGATTTTTTTCAAGCCTTTTTCTAGAAAAAAAATTGATCTACTAGAGGTAAAATAACCTAACTATTCTTCAATTTTATTATCAAAAAGCAAACGTACAGGGAAAATATTAGCAAATTAATTTTGAATCAGATCTATTCAGGGTTTTTGCTGGACATCTCGACAGAGAGTTAAAAATTGTTATTAGGCAATGTTAAAAAACACTTTTCTTTCAATTTAATTCAATAGTTTATCCAGTTAAATATTGCTACTACTGTTACGGACAATGAAAACAGACCTAAAAAATTACTGCTCTTTAACACAACCTAAAAAATTACTGCTCTTTAATAGAAACCATTCTTTCAAGCAAGGAAATTGCTCTTGACCTTCTCTATTAAAAGAAATAAAAAGCAACATGAACAACTGTTGATACAGCCAAAGCTAGGGAAAATATTTACTTCTTTGACACAATGCAAGAAAGGAGGAGTGATTTTACATATTAAAGATATCACCCCAGCGAAATTGATCCATATGGATGATGATGGAAGACTACTAATGGTGGAAATAATGGACAATAATATGAAAACACTCTTGATTGCAATCTATGCCCCAAATGACAATCAAGAAGAATTTTATACAAAATTACATATGAAAATAATTGAACTGGACTATGCTAATATTGTTATAATGGGAAACTTTAATGGAATTGTAGACAATAAATTGGACTATTCAACACAGAAAACAACAAAGCAAAGCAGAAAGACTCTCCCTAAATCCTTTTTTTAAATGACAGATGAAATAAATTTAAAAGATGCATGGAGAGAAAGAAATGCTAAGACTAAACAATTTATCTTCTATTCAAACAGACATTTATCATGGTCCAAAATACATATGATATGGATGTCAACAGAATTGTTTGCTAATATGCAAGAAATGAATATTGAAACAACTACTTGGGCGGATCATAATCCAATGACAATTAAATAGAAAGGACAAAGAAGAAGATCTAGATGGACGTTTAACACTATACTAAAAGAAAAAGACTTTATACAGAGAATGGAGAAAGAACTGGCTTTCTTCTTTAAAGAAAATAAAAAAGAAGACACATCAACGCAGAATGTTTGAGATACGATGAAGGCATATGCTCGAGGCTTGATTGTTTCTTTTTTTTTTAATGTGATAGATCAGGGGTGTCAAACTCTATTTCATTGAGGGCCACATCAGGGTTGTGCTCAGGGATGGGATTCAGCCAGTTTGCACTAGTTCGGGAGAACTGGTTGTTAACTTGCTGAGCAGTTTGGTGAACTGGTTGTTGGAAGAAATCATTAGAGCAGAGAACCTGTTGTTAAATTATTTGAATCCCTAGTTGTGCTTGACCATGAGGGGCTGGGGGCATGGTCAGAGCTCCATTTTTGGCCACAACGTCCTCCTGCAGCCATCTGTCAGCAAAAATTGAGCTCAGGTGGGCTGGGCTCCATTTTTGCTGGCAGAGGCATTGTGGGCTAGTCCTTTGCTGTTTCCAGGGTGGCCCCATGGGCCAGATATAAGCACCCCATGGGCTGGATCTGGCCCACAGGCCTTGAATCTGACACCTAGTGATAGATGTATCTGCCCTATTTTTGGGTCAACTATTGTATCCGTCTTCTAATTCTTTTTCTTTCTGGTTTTTTTTTTTTTTAATCATNCTTCTAATTCTTTTTCTTTCTGGTTTTTTTTTTTTTTAATCATCAAATACAATTTCTCCATGGGAAACGTTTTACCTCCTGGTTGTGAATGGGACTTTACAAGAACTATCTGGTAAGCCTAATATGTGACTTCAAGGCCTTTTTTTAACTGATCATCTGGATAAACTCCTTTTATGCTGTTCTTTTTTCCACCTCTTTGAAGCTGTTTACATTTTTGCTACAATCATAGTTTGCCTTATCACTGTCGCTGCAGGTGGGCAATCATCAGTGAGATCTACTGTGAATACATTGCAGCTGATGTATCTAAATGGAACCTGCACTTATAGCTAGACCTGTCAATAACCTTAGAACCATTACATTACACTTCAGCTCCTTTCTGAAGATCAGTTTCTTTTTGCAATGATTATTCAATACTCTAGGAACAAACAACAGCAGTCATCATTGCTCTTTATTTATCCCCTCTTCTTTCCATAGAGAAATGTGTGTGGCATTTAGCACATTATTACTATTATTATTATTTGAAGGGAGAATAGAAAATAGCTCACTCTTTCTCATCAGTTGATCATAACAATGTTAGCACTTTTTGAGTTTGAAGCACTTGATATTCATTATCTAATTAATTTTCAGAGCAGTTTAGAGAGGCAAACAAAGAAATGTCACCTCATTTTATAGGTGTGGGGTAAAATATGAAAATGTGGGGGCTTATTAGCATGGTGAGTGGCCAGATGGAATCTGCAGAAGGCTGCAGATATTGTGGTGTCAACCACAATGCCAACACAATGATTTGGGATCTCAGCAAACACCTGACAAAATGCTTAGAGAAAATATAAACTACCCTGAGCTCCTTAAGGAAGGGTAGGACATTAATTCAATGAATAACTAATTCATATCTATTTGTTAGCTGAAGATAAAAATATTGAAGGAGACTTTAGGAAGAAAGAAGCAGGGATTCTTAATACCTGCTTAAAGTAAAGGTAAAGGTTCCCCTCACACATACATGCTAGTCATTTCCTGCTCTAGGGGGCAGTGTTTATGTCTGTTACAAAGCCAAAGAGCCAGCGATGTCGGAAGATGTCGCCATGTGACTGGCATGACTAAACCAGTGGTGGGACTCAATTTTTTTTACTACCAGTTCTGTGAGCATGGCTTGGTGGGCAAGGCTTGGCTTGGCAGGTGTGGCTTGATGGGCGTGGCAGAGAAAGGATACTCCCCACTCCTGGGGGAAAGTTACTGCAAAATCCCCATTCTCTCCCCACCCACTAACCTGCTTTCCAGCTCCGTTCTCCTATGAGGGCAACAAAAGAAGACCCAGCCGATCAGCTGGGACTCGAGGAACAGAGACTAGATGGGGGAGGGGCCATTCAGAGTTCTCCAAACTACTCACCAGTTTGCCAGTTCTCCAAACTACTCAAAATTTCTGCTACCAGTTCTCCAGAACTGGTCAGAACCTGCTGAATACCACCTCTGGACTAAACGCTGAAGGCACACAGAATGCTGTTACCTTCCCACCAAAGTGGTCCCTATTTTTCTACTTGCATTCTTACATGCTTTCGAACTGCCAAGTTGGCAGAAGTTGGGACAAGTAACAAGAGTTCACTCTTATGCAACATTTAGGAGTAAATGTAAACCTGCTTACTTGCACCCAATTACAGCAGCAGGAAAAGAGCTCCAAGCTATCTCTTGTTCCAGTGTAGTTTCTCTGTTTAGGGAATATCACAGAAACAAAAAGGCCTAGACTCTGTGGAACCTCATCTAATACAGTATCAACCTCCTCCTATTGTCCTACATTTGAGCCCACTATTTAAGAAGCATGACTGAAAAGCATTCAGTCACAGAAGTGGAAAAATGAACTGTTATCAAGGAAGCTTCAGTGGGTGGGCTGCCCTCTCGAGCAACTCTCCCAGGAAGTGTAAATCTCTTTATAGATCTCTTTATTTCAGAGAAGTTGTCAAGAATTCTCGGTTCCCTCTGAAGTAATCTATGTAGTACATTCTTAGCATTTTAATTGATAACATTATTTAATCCTGGAAACTGGACTTCCCTTGTGTGGTAATTTGTTGAAGAATCATCTTATTTCTGATTGATATATTAGATTTGTGCAGATAGTGATATTAAGACCTGTACATATATAACCTAAACTCCCCTTTTAAAAGGTAATAGTTTGTGGCAACCCTAAACGTAAATGTAATAGTTTGTGGCAACCCTAAACTCTCTATTTCCAATTTCTTCCTTCCCAAGTTCTTCTTATATCAACTTCCAAACAGAATTTGAGATTAAAATTTTCTAAATTTAATACAGACCAGACATTTAAGTTGATTGAATCATTTTAATAATGATTTATTTTGCATTTACAATTTGTTTTTAGCCTGAAACTTTCCATTCAAAATGACAAGAAAAAGAAATGAAAGAAAGTTTTCACTTTCTTGTTTTTTTTTCTTTGGAGAGGAAAAAATGGAAGGACTGCATTGCCTATAACTGATAGGAATATGAGGTTTTTTTCAGTCCTAGCGAAGAAGAGAAGGTGGAAAACAAAGGAATTAACATAAGGTTGCTTTAAAATGTGGATACTTTTGAACATTAATTGGTGCTTGGGAAAAGCAGTTTGCTAGGTGAATGTAATAAATGTTGCTATGCCTAAATATAGCCCTCTACCCATTTCCTTTCCCATCCAGATACTCTCTTCTCTCATCTCCATTTCTTTTTGTTTTGCTCTTTCTCTTTTCCTTCCTTCCTAATGCAGGAGCCCATTCTTTTTACATCTTAAACCTGTTTCTTCCCTCTCCATCTTCCTCTAGCAGAAAATGGATGGGAAACTATGTGTCTGGTAAGCATGTGTACTTGTTATTATTATTTCTGTGGATCAGGATAGTTTGCATAAAGGGACTTATGGGCAGCTAATTAGAAAAGATTCTTGAAAGGTTGATTTTATATTTGATAATTGCAGTAAGATTGAAAGAGTAACACTGAACCACCTCAAATGGTAGAATGGATTGTGAAGCTAGTGAAAATGGAAAAACTGACCTACTTGGTGAGAAACAAAACAATAAATAAAGAAATACTTTTGTGGCAATCTTATATTCGCTGAATTTTTGGATTTTTTGCAGAAAATGAAAAAAAAAGTGGAATAATGATTTCTAGATTTGATGACTAAGAAAGAATTGAATAAGGGGCTGAAGGGATTTTTCTAATATTAGAGAGGGAGGCAGGACAATGAATTTGTTGATTACTGTTGAAAAGAAGATGAGAAGTCACTTATATTTTCTAGTTCTTATTTTTTTAATTTCGTCCCTCCCTCATTTTATACTTTTTTGGTTTTCTTTCTTTTATTTAGATATTATTACTTTATATTAGTCTTTCATCCATATAAAAAGTCTTAATAAAAATTATAGCAGCTAAGAAGCATAATGGTTAGAGTGCCATCTTTGATGCTGGAAATTGGAATTCAAATCCTGGTTGGTACCTGTATCTTACCAGTAGGATCCCTGGACAAAACCCTTCTAACAATTCATCTGCCTACTACAAAACACAAAAGTGACACAAACTGGGAGAGTCATGTTGGCTCAAACATTATTCAGATCAACTAGGTATAAATCAGATGTTGGATAATCAGATGTTGAAGAATCAGGACAATCTACTGATAACTAGCCAAGGTACTAGTCAATTAGCCAGACTAGTACCTTGTGGAAGTAGGACTAGAAGATGGCAGTGATGATAAATGTGGTGGTGTCAAGTAACAGCAAAATCAGATAGAAGGACCATGAGAAGCTGAAGAAGTACCAGGGCTTGAATGAGGAACTCAAGAGGGTGTGGAAAGTAAAGGCCAAAGTACTCCTTAGTGGTGGTAGGAGCCCTTATGACTGTGACTCCTAAGCTGGGAGAGTGGTTGCAATGGATCCCAGGAACAACATCCTATTATACCATATCATATCTTTCTGCCCAGAAGAAAGTGTTAGGAATATTTTGCTAATAATGCCCTAACCCTTATTTGGTGGTCCTATTTTACAAGGAGTTGCATTCCTTAATCAGTAGAATTGTGGAACACGTGGACATTCAGAAAAAAAGCTTAATAAAAATCATTTAATTTTAAATTACAAGAGTGTACTCAGCTCTAAAGATAAAGATACATTGCAGCTGGGAAATGTTTGATTTAATACTGTGCAGAGTTTTAAACATAAATGTGTGCTTCATTTACTTCAAAAAGCTTATACCATTTAGTTCAAACCTGGTAGTAATCCTTGGATTTATGCTATGACAATCTAATCCATTATGGGTTTTTCAGCTGCAAATATGAAGTACATGTAAATACAAGATAATAAGATTGTGGGAGGTGGGGGTGGAACCTGGATTTTTTTTAAAGTAAGGAAAGAAAAGCCAGTTCTGGATAAGCCTAAACTGAAGATGTCAATATATTAATATTCATTTCTATTTTGAAATTTTTGTTTTGGTTTTTTAAGGTTTTTTTTATTCACCTAATCCCTGAAACATTTGAAACTGATCCAGTATGTGTTAGTTAGGATATTAAGTTAGTTAGTTAGGATATTAAGAATATAATCTTCTGGTCTGCACATTTGAGAGTATTAGCAAGACCTGACCAGCATTTTCCAGTCACTCAAGTATGATGAGCTTCTAATTGCATGATTTTTCAGCCATAAAAACTATTTTTCATGCAGACTGTAGATTTGTTGGAGCTTTCCAATACGTATTAAGACAACCAAGTTGAACAAGGCTGTTCTTATACAGGTGAAACTCAAAAAATTAGAATATCGTGCAAAAGTTCATTTATTCCAGTAATGCAACTTAAAAGGTGAACCTAATATATGAGATAAACTCATTACATGCAAAGCAAGATAGTTCCAAGCCTTAATTTGTCATAATTGTGATGATTATGCTTACAGCTCATGAAAACCCCAAATCCACAATCTCAGAAAATTAGAATATTACATGCAATCAATAAAATAGGATAGTCAGAGAACATGTTGGATCTTTGAAACATATAAGCATTGCATATGTACTCAGTACTTTGGGTTTGAGCCCCTTTTGCAGCAATTACTGCCTCAATGCGACATGGCATGGAACGTATCAGCCTGTGGCACTGCTGAGGTGTTATGGAAGACCAGGATATTTTTCTTTAGCCGGCCTTCAGCTCTTCTGCATTGTTCGGTCTCCATGTTTTCATCTTTCTCTTGGTAATGCCCCATATCTTCTCTTTGGAGTTCAGGGCAGGTGAGTTTGCTGGCCAATCCATGCACAGTAATCCACGGTCATCGAACCAGGTTTTGGTGCATTTGGGCGTGTGAGCAGGTGCCAAGTCCTGCTGGAAAATGTAGTCAGCATCCTCCCATAAAGCTCATCTGCAGAGGGAAGCATGAAGTGTTCACAAAATCTCCTGGTAAACAGCTGCGTTGAACCCTGGACTTAATGAAGTACAGTGGACCAACACCAGCAGATGAACATGGCTCCCCCAAATCAACACAGACTGTGGAAACTCCACACTGGACTTCAAGCAATCTTGCAGTATGTGCCTCTCCATTCTTCCTCCAGACTCTGGTCCTTGGTTTCAAACGAGATGCAAAAAGTTGCTCTCATCAGAAAAAGAGGACTTTGGACTCACTGAGCAACAAGACAACAGTTCTGTTTTTCTTTAGCCAGGTAAAGACACTTCTGATGTTGTTTGTTGTTTCAGGAGCAGCTTGATAAGAGGAATATGACATTTGAAGCCCATGTTCAGGATCTCGTCTGTGTGTGGTGGCTCTTGCAATGCACTGACTCCAGTCTCAGTCCACTCCTTGTGAAAGTCCCAACACTTTTGAATGGCCTTTTCCCTGACAATCCTCTCCAGGCTGCAATCATCCCTGCTGCTTGTGCACCTTTTTCTTTCACACTTTTCCTTTCATAGAAACTTTCTATTCATGTGCTTTGATACAGCACTTTGGGAACAGGCAACTTCTTTTGCAATTACCTTTTGAAGCTTTCCCTCCTTATGGAGGGTGTCAGTGATGGTTTCTGCATAACTGTCAGGTCAGCAGTCTTTCCCATGATTGTGATTCCTCATGACCAGACTGAGAGACATTTAATAGGCTCAGGAACCTTTGCAGCTGTTATGGGCTTAATTAGCTGATTAGAGTGGGACACTTTGAGCCTAGAATATTGAACCTTTTCACAATAGTCTAATTTTGAGATTGTGCATTTGGGTTTTCATGAGCTGTAAGCCATAATCATTTCAATTTATGACAAATCATGGCTTGAACTATCTTGCTTTTTGCTCGTCATATATTAGTTTCACCTCTTAAGTTGCATTACTGAAATAAATGAACTTTTGCATGATATTCTAATTTTTTGAGTTTCACCTGTATGTATTATGTCAAGTTATCCTTGAATTATATTCAAACATTACAGCTAATACAAATATTTTTTGACAACTTTGAACCCCAAGTTGTTTCTTGGCACAATTTAAGATGCTGGTTTAACTCTAGAAATTATTCTACTGTTTGAAGTGATAAAGGACTACCCCTTTCCATGCCTAAAGCAGTCTTAAACTATGATGGTGATAATACCAACACTTCCCTAGAATGTTATGAAGACAGAAGCAGCGTTACATGTTTTGTCATTGCAATGTAACTCAACATGCAGTGGCATGGATATTATAAATTCAAATTATGAACCTCTCCTAGGGTTGACTTTTTCTGGAAGAGGGATAACAAGAAAGAGAAATTATACTTAAATGGAATGTGTACTTTGCAGAAGCAGATCTGACATGAACCCAGTTCATGGGTTTGGGAGGCAATCAGATCAGGTATGATATCTTGTTAGAGAAATTCTCTTGGTTGTCAAAATCCAGTTCAATGGATGATTTGAAAATCTAGTGTTAAAATCTTTTCTCTCATAATCTGTGTTAAAAACTCCTATTATTAAAGTTGATCTGAAGCTAAAATAATAAACAATCATTTTGGTACATTCAAAGGAATTTTACTCCCATGTAAATGACAAGGGATTCTTATTGAAATCTACTGAGAATTATGGATGTTGTAGCCCCTCAAGCCTTGAGAGTACCAAGTTAAAAGGTTGCCCTATACACCTATTCTTCTACTTCTGTCATGACTAATTTGACCTTGATCTTCTTATTTAAATTTATTCTTGCTCCTCTTAACCTTTCATCCTTCAGAAGTTTTCATTTTCTCTCAATAGACAAGAATAATTTATTTCTTCAACAGCGCACATGCGGTAAATTGCAAGTAGCTATTTTTCTCCCACTAGTAAATTCATATCACACTGTTCATTGTGTTGAATAATAGGCCATGCAACTTCTTCCTTCCCTTCCCTGCCCAAAACAGAAGTCCTTCATAAGCAACCTCCCATCTTCAGGCCTACTGACTCTTATTTGCGTTCCTACCCCTGCTATTCCACAGCAGGAGCACTCCAGGGCCCTCTCTTGTTGATCCTCTCCCTAAAAATAAAAATGACAGCTCCAGCAAAGGAGGCAGAATTGCAGTGAGCTACATGGGAGAACAATGCCATGAATAAGGAGCTGAACCTTGAAGGGAATCTCTATTGAGTAGAAATACAATAGGGGTGGCTAATTCAATTAGCAATTGATGCATGTCCCTTGAACAAGTTTAAGCAGCATTTTTGCAAGAGTAAGACATAAAAAAGCCACTGAATAGATTGACAATATACAAAGTTTTAACCAGGACAGTAGAACACCCCTTTCCCAAAAAGTTACAAAAACCAAGCAGTAACTAAAGGTGATTTAACTTAACTTATCTAAGTTCTGATTAGGCTGTTATTGTGTCAAGTTATTTCAAGGCTCTTTAGACATAGGCTGTAATTTTATACCTGCCTTGTGTGGGAGCACACCCCACTGAACTCTTATGGGCCTTATATTTAAGGCTGTCCTGCGAGATTAAATACAGATAATCAGAGTTGGAAGGGACCTTGTAGGTCATCTAGTCCAACCCCCCCACCCAAGCAGGAGACCCTACACCATATCTGACAAATGGCAGTCCAATCTCTTCTTGAAAGTCTCAACTGATGGCGCTCCCACAATTTCCGAGGGCAAGCTGTTTCATTGGTTGATTGTTCTCACTGTCAGAAAGTTTCTCCTAATTTCCAGGTTAAATCTCTCCTTGTTCAGTTTCCATCCATTATTCCTTGTCTGGCCTACAAGAGCTTTAGAAAATAGCTTAACCCCTTCCTCCCTGTGGCAGCCCCTCAAATATTGGAAGACTGCTATCATATCTCCCCTGGTCCTTCTCTTTACTAGACTAGCCAAGCCCAGTTCCTGCAACTGTTCATTGTATGTTTTAGCCTCCAGTCCCCTAAACATCCGGGTTGCTCTTCTCTGTACTTTTTCTGGAGTCTCAACATCTTTTTTATAATGTGGTGACCAAAACTGGATGCAGCACTCTATTTCTGGATGCAGCACGCTCCTCCATTTCTACCAAAGGAAGTAAACTTTTATGTGAACAGCATTGTCGTTGAGCATAACTCAAAGGCTTGTAAAATAATTTTGTTTTATGCAGTACAAAGCAAAATACCTTGAAATATCTGAATATATATTATGCATAAAAATCCAGTGTGATTATCCACCATCAGGAAGAGATCCAGACTGATTAATTCCATTTTCAGTCTTCAAAACAAATGATGTAGCAGAAAGAGGGCTTAGTGCATGTGTGGCTGTGAGATATGCTTGCAGTTTGCTGCATTATATAGCTCTCTTGGAGATATAAAATTTGAGTTTCTTGTTTCTGGCACTACTTCCACTGTTTCATCCATATAATGGATTGTTAATCCTAATCAATCAGCCACCATCCCAAGTTGATGCCTTCCCGAGGCAGCCCAAAGAAGTCCCACTTGTAAACTATGATGTGTGTGAATTATAAAGATTTGGAGAACGCCAACTGGGAAAGACTGCCATAAGGTCCCAAAAGAACTTCCTTTAACTGCAAATGAAATGCCCAGGGTTCTCATTCAAAGCCTGGTCTTGCATTATTAAGGATACAGTGATATTCTTCGGTTAAGGGTAGTGCCCCTTATATCTAACAAGGTATCATGAACTGAAGAGGTATCTGTCTTGAGTGCTGGGACAGAAAATACGTTACACCACAGAGGAAGCAAATGCTGAAAAGATGGCAGGCAAGAGAACCTTTCTTCTTCTTAAATTCAGTACATATAAAATGCTGGTAGTCTAGAAAAGAAATAAAGCACCTACTGTATCTCCAAGCTAATATAATTCTTGAAACAACATACTCAATATTAAAAATATATGGTCAGATTGGTACTTTTATTATTTTTAGTCTTAAAGTCAAGAATTATTTAATTAATTAATGTCTAAACATGTATTTATTTTACTATTTTGGGGGGTATGTATTTCATTTTTATTTTAATTTTCAGGACCTCCACAGAGCTGATTTACAATTCAATACAAGCATACACTACTTCCCAATACCTTTGTCCCTACCCGAGCTTCTAAGTTTCTTATAGTCATTCCTAACAGAAATTTTGAAACTATCTTCCCATTTTATGATTAGTAAGCAAAACACAGCTATTTCTTTACCTCCACTCATTGTTCCCAGCCAGCACTACATGGTCTCCCAAACCAGTTCCCTTTGGCATCATTTTTCATACTCTTCCAAAGCAAGGACAGGCAGCTGAGCTGCGAAAGGTAGAATAGTGCCTAGATGACCTCTTTTTAAATATTGATCACATTTATATGGCCACTCATTTAATTAATGGAACTCTGGTGGCAAACAGGAAAAAAAGAAATGCATTAAAATGAAAAGAAAAACCTTCTGCGATTAAAAAAATAAACCACTAAGTTGTAAAGCTGTTTAAAACTGTTTCAATCCCCCAGAGCTCTCCAAAAGCAGTCCAACATCATCCCAAGTTTCTCCTGATTTTCTACCTTAAAAGAACTACTAAAGAAGGAAAGACTTGCACAGAATTTTCCATGTGTCAAATATTTGACCTCCAAATCAGAAAAGGGCTTAGCATTTTAACCCTCCATCCTAAATTTCTTTATCATGTGCCTGTTCTTGAGTTAACGATTGATGTACCTTATAAATGCAGAGATGGTTTATTGTTTTTTTAATACCTCAAGTGAGATTGATCCTTTTCTTTCTGAGTCTGATTGAGAAATTTGGAAGAGCAATTTTCTTTATTTCTTCCTGGATTTAATGATTTTTAAATATCTCAGCAGCCAAACCAGAGAGGATAGCAAGTACAATAGCTCTGAACATTCAGTAAGGTTCTGGAAAGAAAACAGAATTAAGTATTTTTCAATTATAGATAATATTTATTCCCAATATTTTTCATCAACAACTTCCTAGCATTATTCCTGCAGGCACAGGGTTCACTTTTCGGATCAATGAACACCATCTTACACAATCAAAAACAGCATCCAGGTCCAACAGGGTTCATGTTTGCATTTACTGTGTATAAATATTCCCAATATTTATATGTGATTAAAAAGTCCCAGGGATATTTAGAACTTCCCCTTTAGAAATTTAAATCAGGTTATTTTCAAAGAAAAGAAACTGACTATGTCTCTGGGTCTATCTATTGCATCTATTTCCATACAAATGCTAATTTTACTGTATATTATTTACAGATGAATGTGTGATGGTTTCAGAAACTGGAGCATTTAATTTAATGGAAAAGTGGCACTGTTATGAAAATATAGGTAACAATTTTGAAGTCAGGCTATTCTATCACATATAAGATGGAGATACATTAGTGCTTAATTAATTTACATGATTTTCATCGTTAAATAGATGTTATCCTAATGTTACTATACAAGAATTTAAGCACATAATTCTTGATTTTATGCTAAAAAAACCAATATCAGCTGCATTTTTCAGTTTCTTTTGGGGGTGGGAAGATGGGATATACAGTTCTTAAACAAATATTCTTGCTAGTCTTACAATTTTTGCCCTTGTACTTTTAGAACAGTTTACTTTCCAATGGAAAAAAAAGAATGAAGTTAAATTATCAAAAATATTCTTTCTTGTTTAGAACTGTATTATCTTAACCTTTTTTAAATAAATACCTCTATTAACAAATCCATTTTTCTTTAACTCTACTATAATCTGGTTGTGCCTGCTCATTTCCAGTGAAAGTTTGTATATGTGTGCCTTTTGAAGATTCCTGCTCGAAGAAGAATTTTCCCAAAAAAATGTTTTTTTTCCCCAAGGATTGCAGGCATTCTTATCTTTACCCCTTGTCATTAATGGGCAAATGACTTATTTATTTCTGAAGAGAATTTATATGGTTTTCTGCAATTCAGATAAAAAGCATAATTGCTGACAAGCCCAGGGCAATATTTAAATCACTTTCTTGTTGTCAACTTATTTCTCCTTCTTAAAAGTGAATATCTCTGAAATTTGATTTGTGCAGAACCCTCATGGACTCTTCATTCAACTGTACTGCACCTGTCACCTGTGTGCTAGCATTCTGCTTAAGGATCAATTTACATAACCTCATTTAATGGGTTCATAAATCATACCCATTAAACCCAGCTAACAGGAACCAAGGGTTCTAATTTATGCTGCCTTTCATAGCAGAAAATTGGGAGGCTGGAGCCTGTGGATAAAGAACCCAGGTCTTGCCTTTGATTGTTGATTGTGATGGTAAATGTATGGATGATGAGAACAGATTTTCACTGTATTGATTTCCTGCCAAAGCACAGCATGCTTTATTGTGAGAGGAGGTCTTTGGCAGCAATGCTAAAAGTGCCGGTTGTTTAGAAGCCCTTTGCCAAGATGACATCGAAGACAATACAAGCGGATAAATACTAAAATAATATCAAATTGAAATATTAACCTTTTTTTTTAATAAGGAGCCCAAACAGTCACAAAAGCAGTTTCCCCAAATTTAAAAATTTGTCTCAGTGACATATAGGAAGCTGAGTATACAATAAGTACTAATGTACAGAATAATTGAAGAGGTCTTTCCCAGTTTACTTACTTGTTTATTTACTTCTGTAAATTATATCATCCTCAACTGTACACAGAGATCAGAATCCACCTATTAATAAATATAAATCCAGAACTCTCTGTCCTGTCATTGTTTTTAGCCTTGGCAGAAATTAGTATTCAAGTAAAACGATAACATTTATATTATTATTTTCATTCCCTGGGATCATGATATTATGTGTGACCCTGGCCCTCTGCCCAGAATCATATCTATGTATTTAGTTCTGCCTAAAAATCAATGAGGAACTCTTTATCCAGATTGCCTTTTTGGCAGAATTGTTGTCATGGGGAACTGTTGCCTCATATGGGGTCAAAAAAGTTAAGATGACAGCCAGAACAATGCAATTGTTTATGTGTGTTGTGACATGCTAAAAAGGGGGTGTGGCTTTAAACAAATGATTGCAGCCACTGTCTTGACTTTGTGAGCTCCTGTGGACACCCCTGACTATTGCTTTGGCTGAAGGATCAGAATCAACCATATCTACTACAGTACTCCCAAAGGTGCTTTTCAAATCCATGACCTGGATGATTGAGGATCTCCATAGACATGTCTATAATAAAATACAGTCCCTCTTAATGATCTTTGAAAGCCTTCCCTAACCTAAATATCCTGCAAATGTGGTTGCACTGTAATTCCCCAAATCCCTAACTAGCATGACAATTTTGGGTGATCCAGTCCTAACTTCTGCACATTCAATGGAAGATATTAATTTCCTAATTACAGCCATGCATACATACATGCAGCCATAATAACCTGTTCATATTTTTAAAAAGAATGTATTAAAATTAGACACAAATTCTTGATCCTGATCTCTTTATCTGCTTAGTTAGCCATGTATTGAAAATGAAGATATGGTTCTCCTAAGGCCATATCCTTATTTTCACATTCATCCTGACTGGCATATGAAGAAAGCAGGATATTGTCCAAGAGTTTGTCTCTAATCTTAAATTTATTCTAATCTAATCATCTAATCTAATCTTTAGTCTAATCTTAATGTGAAAATGAGGCTATGTCCCTTGTAAGACTTGGTGTTGACAATGAAGATATCAAAATGGTAGGTAGCTTCTGTCTTTTCGGATCAATCATCAATAGTAAGGATACATGCAATCAAGACATATGCTACAGACTGGAATTTGGTAGAGCAACCATGAAGGGCTTGGAAAAGATATTCAAATTCCATGTCTATACCTACAAAAATCAGAGTCTTACAAGCCATGATATTCCCTACAATATTCTATGGAAGCACAAGTACGCCATATATGCAAGACTGACCCTGCCACATTTTTCAATCTTTGCATAAATCTTGTTTTATGTACATCAGAGTTTGTGTGGCCAAATATATGAAAGCAGAGAGATTTGAATTGTATGTCAGAAATCGAAAACCAAATCTCATTTCTTTTATTTTAAAATATACTAAATGAAGACAATAGATATCAGTCTCTTAGGAAATACTCTTTCCTGACATAAATTCAGATCAAACTATTGGATATCTGTGGCAAGGATTTAACTGTCTGTTCATTGAATAATCTATGGAAGAATGTCCAATAATACGTATTATGCATAATGGCATATAGAGGAAATAATTTGCTGTCATTATTCAAAATTAATGTTATGGTTCGTTTAGCAGAGAAGGAAGACTGTCAGCAAACTCTTGGAATTCAATGACATTAAAGTAGAGATGCAGTTGTAGAATAGGTTGTGTGCTTGCAACATTCAAGATTTTATTTACTATGTTTAATTAATATTTCAAATATCACAATATTGGCACAATATTAGAAGTTCTGAGACTCATATTTTGGCGTTTATTTACATATCCAATCAAATCTCCTAGAGTCAACTATCTCTAGGTCCCATTCCAACTGGAATGTTTTTAGACAGGAGTTCAGAGGCAGGCTTTTTTGATCAACACTATTGATAGTCAGATTATCAGTCCAAAATAGCAAGCTCCCAATAAACCTCCATAGAATGCACTAGTTACATGGAATGGATCAATCTAATAGCTCCTATCTTTCTGCTTATTAAAGCACATTCCCTACTATTCATTGCTTGTGTTCATAGAAAGTTTGGGGCCCCAAGTAGGAAGGGTCTACCCCATGGCTGTTTTATTTTCAGGATGAATGTTATCTATTAATTTTAGAGCTATGCAAAGGTTTGACAGGATCCTTCAGTTCAACAAAGCTTCATTTGAGTCAAATTGCAAATGCAATTGGAAGTCCTCTGATGCAGGAAATTGTGTTATGGAAGCACTTTCCAAATTTGAGGAGTTTTCTCTTACTTCTGAAGGTCAGGACTGCATCTTCACTTCTTTATGAGGTCAATGTTGAGGGATGTGCTGAAGTGTATGATGGCCTCTCTGGCTTGAGATGCATATATAGATGGCTGATAAGTTGTGTCACTAAACGTTCTGCCAAACTACACAGGAATGGGCTCAATTTTTTTTTCTTTCAAAGGGTATAAATTCTGTTTTGTTCCTTTGGCTCATTTTCACTGTAGTTTTCCTGTTTCTATTATACTGCACTGCATCAGCTCAACCAACCATTGGTTCTACTAACTTATAGAGAATGACATGTAATTACATTACATGTAAACTCAAATACCACACTACTCCACAAAACAACTATATTATTACTACAATGAGTGAAATGCAGCAGTGAAAATAGGTCTCCAATTAAGCAGTTAGGAATGTCTGAACTCATCTGAATCACAAGCTGCCCAATTTAACTCAGACCCATCATTTGAATGAGATTCAAAACAGAAGTCTACAACTTACTGACTTTTTTCTTTTAACAGAATGAAATGAACTTTTCAGGCACTTTAAATTCCTCCAAGGTGGTGATGCTGATCTGATATCACAGAAATAAATGCAAAGGTTGGGAATTACATTTCTTTAGATTAACCCTTTTTAAAAGAATTGCCTATATTCTTTCTCAATTGTGGCAGAAATGTATGTTTTATAAATATGGTGTTATCTTGTCTATGGAGATTACTCCTGCCCAATTTCAGACTCTAGGTGCATGAGGGCTCACCACCACCCAGGCCCAGTCATTACAGGTTTGAAATGAGAATCATTTTACTATATGGAGCAAACAGGTCCAACCAAAAGATTGCTTATCCATTTTAGGTATATCTGTATTTAAGTATATCTGAAAACCCAGCAATTTGACATTTTCATTTTTATACCTTTTTAGAAAAAACAAAAAATTAAGATTTTTTAAAAATTCATTACCAATAATCTCCCTAGCATGTTGAGGGGAATGTGAAGCTGAAGTTTCAACCTGATGTGCTTCTTTACCTGTAAGCAAGTTTTAATTTAATAATTACTTACCTACCTTCCTCTGAAATCTCATATTCTAAGAAAAGTCTTACCACTTGGTATTATTGCTCAGTGTATAATAAACATTAATATTTTAGCCCTCTGAACATTGAACAGAATAATTCATTGTATTGTTTACAAACTTTCTACTAAAATAATGACAGTAGTAACTGCAGCCTCTATATGTTAAGATAAATTGAATTCAATTTTCATATTAGAAACTTAAAAAGAGATTCTGAATAGCCTCCTTATTCACAGAATGCACAATTTTTTATGTTAGTAGACTCACAGAAATATCAAGCATTCAAAAATGAATTTTTTGATTTCTGAACTTTGCCATTAAAAATAGATGTTGAAAACTCTGAAAAGTAATTATTATTTTTAATTGGACCATTATATCACATACACATCCCAAGTAATTGACAATTCCCTATAGCATCAATAGATAACTAATGAAGACACATGTTAAGGCATTTCATTTATAATTGTGTGTTTGTGTGTGCGTGTGTGGGTGTGTAAAATAAATCTCTAATATTGGGGCATTGTCGCACGTGTTGAGTTATTATGAGCATGTCAGTACATTGTGGAAGTCAAGTACATTCAAACGCTACTCAGTCAGAATTGAATTTGGCGTGATAGTCTCATAAAAAGGGATTCAATTGAGAGTTTCCACTTGCCTGCTCTAAACTTGTCACTTGTAGGTGCTAAAGAGCTTGTTGTGTTAGTTTAATTAGACAACAAATCGGTCCTTACTTGATTGCATGGTCGTATCACATATGTTAGCACTTCAGTGTTTGATGGAGATATTAACAAGTAACAAGAGTCTCTTGGTCTATGGACTTTAAAGAAGAGAAGCTCTTCTATATTATTTCATTTGGCCCTGCCAATATTTATTAGATCATGCAGCCAGCAGGCTGCCAGGGAGAGAAAGACAACACAAACATTTTTCAGGGTTATGCTCATCTGTATCCAAAAGAAGGGTCACTAGACAATCAATGGTAGAAGAGTATAAGTAAGATAAGTGTTCTCTGTCGCAGCTTACAAATTCATTATTGGATACAGTTTGCTGCAGACCTCCTCTCAGCTTTTGTCACTTAAAGATAATTTATGACAAGAACAGAGAGGTTCTTGAAAATGCTATAGCAACTAGAGCTGAATGATGCCACTCCGGCGTTAGATGCATAGTCACCAGAGGCCAGGAGAAAGGAAGTTTGCATTTGTATGAAAAACCGTGCAAGTTAAGCATTCATCAAGGTTGGATAAAATATTCCTATTTATTGTAAATGTCTGAAAGATTGAACAGGAAAAAATGTTCTATGCAATAATTAAAATGCTTTACTTCCACTGATGGAGTGAAAGATAGATAGATAGATAGATAGATAGATAGATAGATAGATAGATAGATAGATAGATAGATAGATAGATAGAGGGGGGAGGTGGTGGTGGTGGGGATGATTCTCTGCAGGTTTGCAAAAGGAGCCATTTACTCAGGATTGGTGTCACAGCAGACAAAAGAGAAATACATGCTTTACAACTTCTATTCATGCAGCCATATAGGTTTTTATATAGGAAAAGGGTGATTTTTTAACCTATCATACAAGAACCAAGTTCCCAACCCATTTACTGCAATAAGGAGGAAAAAAATGTGCAGGAAATCTGATTTCTAATATTCAGCCACTGTCACTTTGTAATTCTCAAACCGTAAATGTATGAAGCATATTCTGGAGGAAAGAGACAGATGTTTTGGGGTTAGATGGGTCTGTAAAGAAGAGGACAGTACTAGCTTGATTTCTCTACCTGTCAAGGTCTAATGGTGTGTGTGTGTGTGTGTGTGTGTGTGTGTGTTGGGCGGTGACCTTGGGAAATGGNTGTGTGTGTGTGTGTGTGTGTGTGTGTGTGTGTGTGTGTGTGTGTGTGTGTTGGGCGGTGACCTTGGGAAATGGGGTGAAGAGATGCTGCCTAGGGAACCATCAGAAAGGAGAGAGCATACCAGCTGCATAGTGGCTCAGAATGGACCTTTTCTGAATTCTTGAGCTGTAAAGGGGAGGGTAGGAGAATTTTACTTTCAGAATAGCAAGATTCTGTTACTGTAGCTTTACAGGAAAGTATAATTAACTTATCTGGTCATGTTTCCTGTCTAGTCTATCTGGTAGGGCTAACAAGGTATAGTTAGATCAAATATCTTCTGGTGTTATATTTTGATATACACTTGTACTTTTTCCTGTTGCACCGTTATTGTGTGATTTCAGAACCCAGAAGGAGTTATTTGTTGGTGATAACATTTCTCTTATGTATCATTAAGATCATTAAGATTTTTCTGATTTAATGCTCCAATTATTACATGCAGCTTCAGATTCATATCATTGAGTAAACAATAATAATCTGTACCAGGATTGCAAAGTTTCCAAACATATCTGAAAAATATATGCAGAAACAGAAAGTTTTTGTGAGACATCAATTGCATATATAATTGAAATTCTGTGTATCTTAAGAAATTACATAATACATACATACATACATACATACATACATACATACATACATACATATCTATGTATAAGCCGTGATGGTGGCGCAATGATTAGAATGTAGTATTGCAAGCTAACTCATTGTTCATTGCGAGGAGTTCAATTCTGACTGACTCAGGGTTGACTAGCCTTTCATCCTTCCAAGGTCGGTAAAATAAGGACCCAAGTTGGGGGCAATATGCTGACCCTGTAAACTGCTTAGAAAGGGCCGTAAAGCACTCTGAAGATATGTAAGTTTGAGTGCTATTGCAGATATGCAAAAATCACATGTATGTACAGGGAGTCAGAGCTTTAATCAAACCGTTGTGACTGCCATCTTGACTTTTCTGAACCCTCTCTGTGCACTCTATTGATATACAGGTAATTAACAAATAGGATTTGTTACAAAAGCATATGAGTAGGAATATTATTCCAAGTTTAAGCAAATGAACTATGACTTTTCTGTTCCCCTCCTCCTGAGATATTTAGGGTAAAATATTGTCCCCTCCAAAGTATATGGTTTATATTATATTTCCAAGCTGACTATTACCAGTATATGTCTCTCATCTGTAAGATGGTGCTGTTTTCATTACATAAGAATGAGCAATTAAAAATGAATTCACCAATAATGTAGAAATAGAATAAGAATGCTTAAATTATGAAAGGTTTGAACCCAAGAAATATATTTGCCTGAAATTTGTACAAGATGAAACAAAAAAGTTAGTGTTAGTATTCATTTTTCTAACTTCTTGAACTAGGCATGCTACATAACTGCCATGCATATGTCAATAGAATGAAATTTAGTGTGCTGTTACCAATAAATTCACCAAGGAAAAATAAATATGAAAAAGAAGAGACAGAATTAGAATGTAAGGCTGGAGGAAGAAATAAAAGAAGATAACAGGAGGTTGAGAGATGAGCTTTATGAGCACATATGTGTTAGGAAATAGAAAAGATGGGGTATGAAAGAGCACCTTGTGGGATAAATTACTGAATGACCTATGTCTGGAGAGCAAGATTAAGAAAAACTACCGTATATACTCGCATATAAGCCGATCTTGCATATAAGCCGACCCTTAAAAAACTGCCCCAAAATGAGGATTGCAAAAACTCGCGCATATAAGCCAACCCCCAAATACCATGGTGTTCAACCCTGATCTCACCGTCAAGGCGCACCGTCAGAAAGATTCTGGAGGACAGGGCTTTGGGCGCGACTTCCCTGAACAGCAGAAGTGAAGCCCAGAGGGAAAAGGCGGTGGGGCAAAAGTTACGGCTCATCCTCCATCCAGGGAGAAAAATGGCGCCCGACTTCGCGCACCTTTTCTTGAGTGAGGGCTGCTAAGGGCCAGGCGAGGGCTGCAAAGGGCCAGGCGAGGGCTGCAGCAGCGACTTAGCGTGGCAACTTGCTGGAGCAGCGACTTAGCATGGTGGTTTCACACGATGAGAGTCTTGGCTCTCATTGCGTGAAGCCGCTGCCGGCGAAGCCGCTGCCCACCGCTTCCCCGCTCCCATCGAATTCCCAGCTGATTGGCTGTACAGCTGCTGCCGGCGAAGGCGATGAGAGTCTTGGTCTTATTGCGCGAAGCGTGCTGCCGGCAAGCCGCTCCCGCCGCTTCCCCGCCTCCCATCGAGTCTCCCAGCTGATTGGCTGTACAAGCTGCTGCGGCGAAGGCAATGAGAGTCTTGGCTCTCATCGCGCGAAGTCGGACACTTTGCGCGATGAGAGCCAAGACTCTCATCGCCTTCGCCGGGCAGCGGCTTGTACAGCCAATCAGCTGGGAGACTCGATGGGAGGCAGGGAAACTCGGGCAGTGGTTCGCCGGCAGTAGCTTCGCGCGATGAGAGCAAGGCTCTCATCGCCTTTGCCGGGCAGTGGCTTCGCACAATGAGACCCAAGACTCTCATCGGCGCAAAGCCGCCACGCTAAGTCACTGCTCCCAGAAATCAGATTTATTACAGCGTATAAGCCGACCCCCAAATTTGGGGAAAAAAAAAAGCATTCTAAAGTCAGCTTATATGCGAGTATATACAGTACTGAAAAAGCTCCCTCAAAATAAAATAAGTCATATATCTCTTTCTAGCTCTTCCGTCTATTTCTCAGTGAGCATCTTGAGTGCTGTAGGATAAGAAACCAGAAGCAAATGACTGAATCTGGACATAATTTTAAATGAGCAAGTCCAGCAACCCAAGAGCAAATCATGGGTTAAAATTGTGGCATTATGATCTGAGTGTCATAAGCCACAAATAGAGACTCACAACTATGGGAGGGAGAGGGAGAGGAAGAGGAGGAAGGGGTGGGGGATAGGGAGAGGAAGAGGAAAAGACCACTATGCTATAGTGCTTTAAAGTGTTAAATTAGGACCAGAGAGACAGATTCACTCTCAGCAATAAAAACTTATCTGGGTGATTTTTAGCCAGTCACTCTTGCAATCCCAGTTGCCTTAGAGATTTGTGAGGTTAAGTGGGGAATGGAAGAAAAGGGTTATATTTGCCATCTTAAGCTCTAGAGGAAAGTTAAGATTTTTTAAAAAAATACATATAAATAAAAACAAGAGAAGAATATCTAAAATTGATGTCAGCAACTACAGTATCTTTAGCTATTTTCATATTGGAAATGCCATGGGTTTAGGTAGATCCCTTGTTTCTGAAATCTAAGTATAATAAAAGCTGTCTCAATGTTTAATCTTATAAAGGTCTAAATCATGTATTTTTAATATGAATATATAAATGCAAACATCAGTATCAGGTTTAAGGGGCCAAGACTCGAGAGAAAGAGAATTGCCTCTCCTCTATCAGGTGGGTGTTGGTAATGGTGTTGGCGGTGCTCCAAGCACAATTGAATCTAGTCTCACTGAACTTCTTCTAATGTCCCAGCATGGTATCAATTATTAGGTATTAGAATCTGGCTGGGTGCGACTGCCTTCTATCTGTCAGCAACAGAAACAAAGAGAAAAGCAGGTTAGTACAAGGAAAACAACAGCAGTGGGCTCCATTTAAGGGACTTCGACCTTGACCTCCAAAACACCAGATATACTGATATATTATGTATATTATTCATTGCATTTATTTGTTTTTCATATGTAAAAATTATCCTTCCTTCTTGTGGATAAAGTCATGATCAGGGCAATCTTACAGTATCTAACAAAAATGAGAAAATAGCATTAGAAAAGAAAAAGAACAAGTTTATTACTCAATTTAAAAATTTGTGAAACCAAAAGGTATTTGAATGGATGGCCAAAAGATTGCAAAGTTGGCACCAGTCTCTTCTCTGTGGGAATGTTACTCAATAATTGGGCTGTATTAATACAAAAGACTTTTCCCTTATTTTCACATCAGATCTTAAGATGCTTGAAGAAAAACCTTCACTGATAATAGATACACAGCTGGAAGTTCCAAAGTCATACAGTATTAACGGTGTCTCATCAAATTGGAGAGACTAAGTACAGTACTTCAGAATTTAGTCCTTGTCCTGGCAGACTTCAAAAATGTTATTAAATAATGTGAAAAAAATGCTTATCAAATATGTAGAAAGTAGAAATAAACTGCACTCCAAATATACATTGTAATGTAACATATACTGAAAAAGCAGTATTTTCCACCAAACATGTAATTGCATTAATTCAGTCATTTAGGATGGGCTGTACTTTGTAAGCTGGCCTCTGGTGTTTGAGATAGTTCAGTTAAAGGAGAGATAGCATATATGCAACAATTTTCCTGAGTCTGGTTTCCTTTTCCAAAATGTTTACTTGGCTAATTTACTGATATATTTATTTGTACAATTTATCTGCTATTGCAATTCATGTGGGCTCTAAGTAGTATATAGCACTTAGCAATAGCACTTAAACTTATGTGCCACTTCACAGTGCTTTATATCACTCACTAAGCAGTTTACAGTCTCAGCATATTGCCTCCAACAATCTGGATCTTTATTTTATTGACCGCACAAGGATAGAAGGCTGAGTCAACCCTGAGCTGGTGACAGTCGAACTCCTGGCAGAATTAGCCTGCAAAAGTGTATTCTAACTGCTGGGCCACCACAGCTCTTGTATCAATATTTAATTATTTGAATTATGAAGGGAAATCTTTGGTTATACTTTCATTCTGTAAAAAGGGCATCTAATATAGACAAGGAAGAAGTCTTGGGTCATTTTGCATTCATAGGCATCTGTATTAAAAAAAAATCTTTGTCATCTAAATCAGATTCATTCATTTAACTTATTAAATTTTTCTTTGTGATGGAGATATCTATATTTAAATTTGTTCACTTACTGTAATTGTCCATTATTTAATATTGCTCCACCAAAACCTCAGACCATGCTCATGCTCTGATACTCTTAGCATTCCTTTATCAGCAGAAACAATCTTTGCATATATGTCAGTCACTCTGCCTCCCTCACCCCACTCCACCCCTTTTCTTAGGCAAAAGGGAAATGGCCCAAGAAAAATGATGGCATATATCTTGCAGGAAGCATGTTAAGCTATACTTGTCCAGTTTTTGCAGTATACTGTCTAATAAAATATGGAGAAGATTGCACCTAGCAGTGATGGACTTAAATGTGTTGAAGCTAATTTGTAATTTGAAGATCAGTTTGAAAATAACAGAAAGAGGGAAACTAAATTTCTACCCAATTCAGTCTGGACCAGTTGCTGAAAATAAATTTGTTTTGACTATGTTGTGCTTGTATATTGATACATTACTTATATTATATTTTAACATATTAAAACAAAATATTATAAAATCATATTTAAGTCTATGACTATAAAATTCTGCCCTATGATTACAACCCTAAACTTTTATCCGGCAATGTTTGTATAGCAATATAGCACAAGTATAGCAATGCTTGCCAGATTTTCTTTTATCCTTAAGCTATGTGTGTATGTAGGTGTGTGTGTTATGATGTGTTTGTGTGTATGTGTGTGTGTGTGAAGGTATAAAAACAGGGAGACCACAAGCTTTAGTCCTAAGGATAGAACTATCTGGGTTGTTTTGGACCAGTTAATATCTCTCAGCCCTTGGAAGAAGGCAGTAGCAACAATTTCTGAAAATGTTGCCAAGAAAGCTGCAGAAAATTATTGGTGTAGTTGCCAGGAATAAATATGGCACCTGTCAGTCAGTCAGTCAGTCAGTCGGTCAGTATATACTGTACATTAATGCTTTACAAAGCTCTATTTGTATCTGTCACTATTTCTATGTGGTGTTGCAACCCCTCCTTTGCTCAATGCAGTTAAAGTCTTTTATTATCATGTTTTTTTTCTTGTTTCTATTCTTACAATATATGATTTCTTTACAACATTTGATAACTTTAAAAAATAGTGATGCTAATAGGATTGATCAGTGAGTATATAATGAAGTGTGTGAAGAGAATCATATCTCTATTTCCTGTTTCAGGATACTCTCCAATCAATTGCAGCTGTGGACTGTGACTGAAAACCCTTTTTACACGAGATATACATATCTCAGAATTAAATCACCATCCTCATTTGTGACATGCGTGTTACACTTATNGAAAACCCTTTTTACACGAGATATACATATCTCAGAATTAAATCACCATCCTCATTTGTGACATGCGTGTTACACTTATTTATCCATTGAGCCAAGAGGCCCCTCAAACACCAATGACCAAGCCCCCTTCTCAGTACATGCATTATTTCAATAAGATTCCACCACTCTGAGATACTGTGGGGAATAATACTGTAAATTCATATAACCAAGTGCTTTTGCTTAACTGAGTTTATGTAATAAGGTTCCTACAATGATTCTTCTTATGTGATCATTCTTTAGTATTCAGAAGAGCACTTTGCCTTCCAGTGTCCTACTGTGGAGCATTATAATAAAGAGAATGGCTGGAGGGAGCTGACTTGCTTGGCAGGGAGTCTCTCCACTGGGTCAGCTAATTTTGTTGTAGCTCTGAATAGGATATTACCAGCTTCTCTGGGGAATTAAAAAGTACATTAATGTCTGATCCTCAGTTAAAATTGGGTCTAAGTATATAACACTTTAAAAATATGCCTTGGGCTCTTGATTCAAGTACCACATCTTCCATTAAGAAGGTGAGATTTATCACTTTACGGTGTCACAAATCTTCATTTTAAGCTACCACAAGATATAAGATAACAAGTACATTGCTGGTCTAGGACCGAATGCAATCGTTCTTGAACCCAACACTGTTGGACTTGAGTGGCAATAAAATAAGGAATAAGAGGTAATGTTCTTCTCAGTCCCACATATGTCTCTTATAAAGTTGTGATCGAAAATACTATATTTAACATAGGGTCTAATTTTGCACTGGAAGCACAATACCTTGGGCATTTCAAAAAACAAAAGCAAATAAAATTAACAACCTGAAGAAAGGGAGTTTTCCTCATTCCCCTATTTAATGTGGTTAATTTAAAGTGATTAATTTCAAATATTTAAGTTGGAAAAATATATTTGGGGGAGTGCCATTGAGTTTGTAGTGAATTGAAATTATCCTTGCATACAAGAGAGTGTTTGAATAGCTATATGGGGAAAGTTCTGAAGAAGTTTTTAAAAAAAGAAAAAAAAAGCAACCTGGGTGCAAGGGCAATTGATCAGACACATTCCAACATTTACCAGTAATTATAACTCCCATGCTTTCTCTGATGGCAGCTGGGGGGGGGGCGTGTGCACGCACGCACGCGCGCCTCCTGTCAATGCTGATGCCATGGTGACTGCCTGGACAAGTTCCTGCAGTTTTGCTGGTGAGATTTCAGAAGTGTCCTTGGCTGCTTCCTAGGATTGAGAGCAATTGACTCAATTGCCTTTGCACTCTGGGTGGAACTAGAACTCTTGTCCCTTGTCAGGTGCCTTAACCATCCAAGGTTAAGGATGAATATCCAGATACCCCAGCAGGCCCTCTAAGCCTCATATATATATATATATATACATATATACTATAACATATATACATATATACATATATACATAATATACATATATAACATAATATACATATATACATATATACATATATATCATTATATAACATATATACATATAACATATATTACATATATACATATATACATATATACATATATACAGATACATATACATATATATACATATATAATATATACATATAATATCATTATATATATAAAATTAAAATACAAATAAAATATCTTTTTTTTGAGAATAGTGACCCGGGGTATCACTTCTCCACAGAGACATAAACTCAATACATATTTATCTTATACATTCTAATCCATATCTTATAACTATTTTTGCAATTTTTTCAATAGCTTTTCCCTTTCTTTACTTCCTATAGCCTTATTTTAATTATCACATTCCTTTCTTAATTCAATTACATATCCTTTTCTAATTTTTAAAATCTTTCTAATCAATGTTTTTATACTTTCGTTTGTCCTGTTTACAATTTCATATTATCTTTTCTCAATAAAACAAATTTTCCCTCATAATTACTAGACTGGAGTGTAACACTTTTTGTACTTTTTTTCAAATCTTGTTTAAAAATTTAAGTTAATACCCTTTACAGTTATAACATTCATTTTTAACCTCTATTTTATAACACATACCTATTTTCAATCGAATTCTGCTTGGTACATTCCTTAAAAATACACCACTAAATTCTTAAAGAAAAAGAAATATATGTATATATATCTGTGTATATATGTATAACAATAGTAAATGGAATAATTATTCTATTCAAGTACGCTCTGTCCATTAATATTAATTACAATCTTTTACATTTCTATGTCTTCCACTTTAATCATCTATATTTCATATTTTACTTATTACTGTCTTTAAATAAAAACAAACAATAGTTATTAACGTAGTCAATAAAATTATTATTCAATTCATCTTTGTCAACTGATAAAAATCTTCCATGTTTTTCTTTCAGTTTTTTTTAACTTTCTTTTTAAATCATTGAGAGCCTTATTCTCTTTACAAACTATATTCCATTACACATCAATACAAATATTTTCTATACTTTAATCATTTAAACATTATTTTCTAACCCTTTTCTATTTCTAATATAACAATGCTACCCCATGCACCCTTGCAGAATCCTCTCCTTAGTTAAATTTTAACCATTGTCTCTGTGTCTTTTAAATAGGTTTATATAGTTTAATTCTTGTATGATTTTCCTGTACCTTTATATCTTATTTCTGTCCTTTGTAGATTCTTTCCCTTTCCCTCTTCCCTCTCTCTCTCCCTCCCCTTTTTATTCCCTTTTCTATCTGATTCTCCCTTCTGTGATCCTCCCTTCTGCTTCTTCCTGATATTATAATTGCTTTTCAAATTACTCTCTTTTGTTGTTGTTGCTTCACTGCTTAAGTTTTTAATTCCCTTTCCCCTCTTTCCTTTTTTTTTAACCCTGCTTAAAGTTTGCTTGTCATTAAAGATGGCTTCTTTCTTTATCCGCCCTTCTTGTTCTGCCAGCATTTTTTGTTGTTTTCCATAGTTCAAAATCTCCATTTCTAAAAATTGAAATACGAAGCCAAAAGATCCTCTTCCCTCTTGTGCTTCTTCTTTTTGTTCTTTAAGTCTCATTTTTAAGGAGCAATGCCATTTAAAAAAAATTTAAACAACCCCCAATTGATTTTATTTTATTTCATTAGGATCCACCATCTAAAATTCCACTATCAATTTTTTTTAAGTTCCAGGTGGTCTTCTCCATTTTCCAGATTCCACCCTCTTGTTTCCTTTTTTCTTCATCTGCTTTCTTTCTTTTTTTAAGAAAATTTTTAAATTATCCAAGAATCTTTATCCCTTTGACACTTTATTTTTAGCTAGAAATAGCCTATTAATGTCAAAGTAGATTATTATCAATTTCTTATTCAAATCTTCTTCTTTAATGTTCCAAGTCAATAAAACTGTCAATGTGAGAGGAAAAAAGCTAATTTTGTTTCCTTTCCCTTTCTCTTTCACTGCTTAAGATCTTTTTAGGAAAATAGTATTAGTCTTTAAAATTCAGGTTCCAGGTATCTTAAATAGATGTTCTCCATTCAACCCGATCAGTCAAACTTCCTCCTGCACAATCTTGTCTGGTCAAGTTCTTCTTTGAGGTGGCCATTTCTGACCACCACTTCAACTGCCTTTGGAAACAGGAGTAATGGCCAGCCAAGGAGAAGAGATGCGGCTCTCCTCAACCCCGCTGATGGCTCTCCCTTCGTCACCACCTCTACGGGGTGGCTTCAGCCCCAAATCTGGGCGGCTCAGGGCGCTCCAGCGGCAAGCACTGATCAAAACTGCTCTCGATCGCGGATTTCGGTCTATCACCAAAAAAGCCTGAAACGGAAGTCTTCTAAGCCTCTTTGTTGTCCTTCCTGCCCTATTCATTCCAAAACAGCAAGGGGCAGCCCAAGGACCACCAGATAAAAACTGACTCTGGAGAAGGAGTGCCAAATGATATATACTGACTCAAATTCAGGGCAACAGCATTTCATGAAAATGTTCTCATATCAGATTAGTTTACTACATCCTAAAGACAGAATTTGGTAATGGCAAAACTGTTACCTCATAGTTCAGTGGAACAGCCACAGATAAAGTTAATTCATATGAACTGCTCCTCTTAAAATTTGGTGAAAGAACTGAAATATAAAAAATGAATTCCAACCTTCTATTACTTTAAAGTGCTTCTAATCTCTGAACACACCCACCCAACATAAGAAAACCTTACCACTTTACCAAAATGTATTCAGACAGTTGGAAGAGAGCAAGTTATACAGTGGTGGCAATAGATGGAAAGCAGGAATAAGCACAGACACAGGCCAATTAAATTAGCATACTAAATTATATAAGATTCTAATGGTAAGATTCTAATGGATTTTTGTACATGAAATAGATAGGTGCAGAATCCTGTTCTTTGACCCAAGCAGCAGGATGCCTTGGCCATTCTTCTAGAGGTTTCATCAGAATGGACCTGAAATTAAATTTGAGCTCAATAAGAATCTGATTGGATGTGCACTCATTCCATAAGTATAGATATACAAAGACACATATGCATACATAACTAGACCAAGAATTCAAGACTTGATAGAGTCATCCATAAAGAGGCAGGCTCTCCCTCCCTCCTTCCCTCCCTCTTCCACATTGTGCTCTCTAACAAAGAAGAGTAAATGCTGCACTGAAAGGCAGTCAAAAGCAAATAGCTTAAGACGATCCTCAATGCAAGCAGCAAAGAACCATGGAGCATTAGCAACATGTTGCAATGCAAGACCTTGCATTTGTTGCTTATTTAGAAACTGTGAGAAACTGTAAAAACTATTCTCCAGCAAGTCCCTACATGGAGATGAGGCAAAGGACCATTCATGTGATGGCTTGTTGGACGATCAAATTCTCTCATCCACTCCCTCCTTCAGGCTTTTTTTTTTTAATTTCTCAGGGTAGAAAACAAAAGTAGAATTCTGCACAGCTTGGTTGCTGCAAAATGTTCTAAGGCAATACATAAAAATAAAAGCAGCACAAAAGAAGGAAATTATTTGCCACAGGAAAGATTTAGCACCTTTGTTCCCCCAATTTACTTTGAAAACATCCCCTACTTTATCATTACTGCTAAAAAGCTGAAGGAGCTTGGGAACATTTGGCTGCCAGAGAAAGTGTTGTCCAATAGTCCAATTTTCCATGTGTTTCATTAACTTTTCTCTATGACAGATAGTAGATTGAGTGATTTGTCCTTTGTTGGTGAATTCACTGGTGACATTTGACCATGTGGACTCACAGAGCTGGCAGGAATCAGCAGACAGTGTAATTCTAAGATGAGCTGAGCTGATAGCTACAATTGCAGAGGAGAATTGCAGAACACCAACTTAAGGGCACTTCCTACTCATCAGAAGTGGAGGCCAATTTTCTTAAGATGAGAAAGAGAGAGAGAGAAAGTAACTGGACGTCCTGATGCTCCCCCATACAGAAATGATTCAGTCATTCATTAAATGTGTGAAACTATAAAGAAATCCCCTTCCTNACTGGACGTCCTGATGCTCCCCCATACAGAAATGATTCAGCCATTCATTAAATGTGTGAAACTATAAAGAAATCCCCTTCCTTTTTGGAGGGAGAGGGGGGAATTGGCCAGGGACTCACAGACAGAAATAAGCTGCCATTCTTCCATTTGATAGCCAGACACTGCCAGTTGTTGCTAAGATGGTCATGCTGTTAAATTAGGTCTAATGAAGGAGTAATTGCTTTAGGTATAGTGAACCATTTGAAAGAAAACAAGGATTCTAATTGATTTGCAATTTGTTTGGCACATTGCTTTGTATGGAGCTATTGATTAGTCTTCTGAATTTCACTCTGCATGTGTTTCCCTTTATTAAGGGAATAACAGGTTACTGATTACTTTCCTTCTGGGTTTAATGTAGCAGTTAATGTCTACTTTGTTCTTATGTCATGTCACAGGCTACGGAGGAATAATATGCAAGTGGGTGGCCCTTTGCTAAGAAACTCCCCTGCTGCTTAGAGCTGTGTACTCTAAGAAGAGCTGAAAAGCAGATCAAGAGAAAGGGTTAGAATAGCAGGACTCACAGGTTACAGCCTGAGTCAGTCTAGACCCAGCCTGACAACTTAGCTTTCCTTCACGGTCAAAGCACACCATTGGGATAGAACAGCTGGTGGTAGTTTTGGCCTTGCAAGCTTAATAGCATGTGAGTGAGTGAATGAGTGAGTGAATGAGTGAGTGAGCGAGTAGGACAGAGCTACCAAATTTTATTTAAACAGTTATTAAATCTTTACAATGAATATAATTGAGATGTTTAAAGTGAGATAACCCAGAGCTCATGTCCAAGTACATTCTTGTTATTAGAAGAGGCATTCTGTAGTATTATGAAGATCTGGCTCAAAATAGCTTTATGAGACACCTCAATGAAAGGATGGACTGTAGAATTTCTTTGCTGGCAAAGTAAAAAAAATGAGGGTTATGTTAACCCATATGATTTGGTGTTGTCTGTAAGTAGTTCCTTTCTGAAATAATATTTTAACATACCCAAGTAGATACATTATATGGGCAAATGTTTTTATTTGAATGATGTGAATGTTATTTGAATTATATTCCAACATTATGGAACTGATCGTCTTGTGGAATTGATTCTCTAGACTGGACTAGTAGGTTGGGTCAACTATTTTAATTTGATATGAAAATTCATTGGGTTTTGCTTAATCTTTTTGTTTGATTTCATAATATAATTTAGTAACTGGATTATTTGTTGTATAGATATGCATTACCTTTTAACAAGGTTTATTGCTTGCTTTTATACCTTTTGTTGTTATAAACGGTTTTCTGTGTATTTTTGTTATTTTTTTTCCTTTTCATATATTAAAACATAAAAGAAAACCAAAGCACAAGCAAGCAAGCNTACCTTTTAACAAGGTTTATTGCTTGCTTTTATACTTTTTGTTGTTATAAACGGTTTTCTGTGTATTTTTGTTATTTTTTTTCCTTTTCATATATTAAAACATAGAAGAAAACCAAAGCACAAGCAAGCAAGCAAGAATATGGAATCATATTAATTAGTCTTTCCATTTTGTCAAGAAAGAATCAGTTCAAAATCAGAGAATAAACATCATGAATCCAAGAGTGGCACCATCTTCCATCATAGTAGAATAATATTTTTCTTATGCTCCATGTTTAAAAGATCCATGGTTCTTCACCTACTGATAAGTTCTAAATGTTTAATATATGCTTGGTATCTAATTTGTGCAAACAAAGTGTCTTATGGCCTGTCTCTTTTACATGTAGGTTTGGATCATAAAGATAAAAGTATAAGCAGATGATGAGAGGAGAGGAGGGGAGGGGAGAGGAGAGGAGAGGAGAGGAGAGGAGAGGAGAGGAGAGGAGAGGAGAGGAGAGGAGAGATTGATTGATAGAGTTAAGTATTACCACTTCTTTGGATTCTTCCAAAATATCCAAACATTCGATTGGTAATGGGCTACTGCATTGCAAAATAATATTTTCTAATGAACAGATAGGTGCATTATGATACAAGGTACATTTAAAAAATTAAAAAGTACTACATAGAAATCTGAGAGTTGGTAAGTAGCAAAGTAAGACATCCTTTTTTCAGAAAAATCTAAACAAGAAAATATATTTATAATACAAAATAGCATTCTTGCTGAACTTTACACAGGTAAAATGAAATGTTATATTGGTAAGCCATTACTTTTTCATATCCTTCAATTCATTTTGGTCTGATAGTGAGAGACAATTATGTATTTAGCTTCACTGGCAGAATGCAAAATGTGTCTACTATATTCTTAAGGGTCAACTCAAGATCACAACAATTATGCAATTTTTTTTTCAGATAACAAGGAAAAATAGTAAATAAATATGTGGAGGAAGAAAAGAAAAATATTTTTCCTTGATCAAGCATAGGCATCAAAAGATGAAGGTAAAAAAAACAACCCAAGATTGTATGATTGAACACCCCACCTTTTTAGAGATTATAAAAGGATATAAAAAGGGGTGGGACTTGATTTTTCAATTGTGGGTGCCATATTATGTTTTCTGACTCCTACCACACCTATAGATATCTCTGAATTCAAACTATATCTCTACATTGTATCTTGCCTTAAATAACCACCAAACAAGAAAAGCAGGACCTAAATTTTACAATATAATAGTTACAGTCTATTGAATGTGAAAGTAAGATAAAAGCAAACAGAATGAGACCATGTGCTTAAGATGCTTTGAAGTTGAACCAATACTCTTATGAGAAATTATGCGGTAGTGCAAATTTTTTAATGGCCTTCTGTTATCTTATTTTTAAAATTATCTCAAACTCCATTCCATTCTTGAAATATAGGATAAAAATGTGATAACTAGAGAGAACCTTTCTGTTATAATGTAGGGTCACTGAAATTTGAACATGAATAATTAATAAACAACTCTTGTTTTTCTTATTATGAATATGGTTATTTTTCAGAGTATGAATTATGTTGACAAAATATTATGTAAGGTTGAATCAAGAAAATGTTTTAAATAAAAGGCCTCTGATCTTATTCAGCACAATGTGTTATATATATACTGTAGTAGTAATCAAACTGCTATTATATGAATGAAAATGAAATCTTAATATATATTTGACCCCTTACAAATTTTAAGTATTCATTAATGCCAAATGCATATTAAGATCAATCAGTGTTCTTTTCAATAATTTCTAAGCTTATTTTCATACATTTACACTCTAATTCAGGGATAGGAGACTTTGGCTCTACAGATGCTGTTGAACTACATCTCCCAGCAGCCCCAGCCAGCTTGACCAGTGCCACCTTTATATATGTGCAATCTGAGAATGCCCTTTCATGTGTCAGATGAAGTCAACTCCAGCCTATATAATTCTTTATTATTTTTGGAGTCAAATTATATTTTCTGAAGATAATTTACATTTTGGTCAAAGTAGGAGATACATCTCAAAGAAAGAAAACCTGATGTGAAAGATTATTTTAAAGCTCTCAAAATTAAAGACTGACATGTTGGGAACTGTAGAATTAATAGCATATTAATGAGTTTTAGTTTCAATGCAGCAAACAATTTGCCAAATCAAAATTAAATGGGAAAGATCATTCGGATACCAGTTTCTTCTTTTGTCCTATATTCCACTGTAGTCCCCATTTTACCACATTTTGATTTCTTGCAATCACTACTGTGGATTTACCCATATGCTAAAAAGGAAGGAGATAATAAGCCTTTTTATCAGTTTTTTAATAGAACAGAGTTATGTTCCTGAGTAGATGTAGAACAACTAAATGATATAACAGCCAGTTAAATCTTATGTATTATTACAGACCCATAGCATTTGTGGTCTTTCAACTTGGCCTATTGGCCTCAGCTGCAAAGGCATTCATTGGATTGGTCATTCACAGTTCTACTTCTATTAACCATTGTCCAGCATATAAAGCCTTGAGAGGCAGTAGTTATCTGTTGAATACATCAGTTACCTGGCTTATCTAGCCCTGCTGTGAATAAAGCAAAAATGAGCTGGGTTTGCATTGGTGGATGTTGTTAGTCTTAGTGAATATCTATGTTCACTTAGCCAATCTGTTCATTTTCTAGAAATACCTTTGTGCTTTAAAATGAATGCACCAAACAATTACCACAATTTATTATAATCAAGAAATGTATTAGAAATTCTATGCTCATATAGCATATTACATTACCTGTTTGAAGTTTTATTCATCTCAAAACATACATGGGTGCATATAGTTGACATTCTAATGTACAGAGTAATTTACAATACAGTTAAGGAAACTGCTGCATGACAAAAATTCAAATTACTTACTGGGGGCTTCTGAAAATTTCAACTCAAATGTTTAAACTCAAAAATAAATTGAAATGCAGATAAATGGGAGTAATCATTGAGTTGGGAATAGAAGTAACACTGATCTGTTTATAGAGATCAACGATGTATTTGGAATCCACACAGAGTCTTGAAGAGAGGGGAAGTATTACATTGCAGAGATTATTTTTAACACATATAAAATATATTGGCCCACTTCCCAAATTAGATTTGTTACTTGAGCAATTCCATTTTTTTCTATATACATATACAAATATTATTCTATTCCCACTTATATTCTTTGAAGCCCAACCATTTGGTTGTGCTTAATACCGTTGAAAAACTTATCAGAGGAAACATTGTCCACAAATAAATTAGCATCAGCAAGAAAAAGGTATGGGAGCTAGAAGATGAAGAGTTTGGGAAAATACCATTTCTTCAAGATTTCTTTCACCATGTCCTGTTACATGAAGTTTCTCTGCTCATGACAGGAAATTAAATATGGCTGTTCTATGTTTTGTGGTTGTTGCATAAAGACAAAGACCAAGACAAATACTCTAACTGTATGTTCCTATTAACAATTATGCAGAATGGAGCTGAGGTAGAGAACCATGCTTTGTACGTTGTGGAGAACTTTGGAGAGTGTCCCTGTGGTCGAGAGAAGAATAACAATAGCACTTAGACTTGCATTTCACTTCACAGTACTTTACAGCCCTCTCTACACAATTTACAGAGTCAGCATGTTGCCCCCAACAATCTGGGTCCTCATTTTACCCAACTCAGAAGGATGGAAAGTTGAGTCAACCTTCAGCCTGGTGAGATTTGAACTAACAAATTGCAGGCAGCCAGCAGGCAGCAGAAGTAGCCTTAAGTACTGCATTCTAATCACTGTGCCACTGTGGCTCTTGTGCATTCCCTTTGAGTTTTTTAGAGCTTGCTTCACAATTTCCGTATGTTTTCAAGCAATGATAACCTTGTGCTGCCGATTTTTAGTATTAATAATTGAAAAGGATCCATAGGATATAAAAAAGGGCATAAGACCCACATGTATCCCCACTAGGACTTTAAAAAAACACGTACAATAAGGAAGAATATACCTTGCCATCTATATCCAATTGATTCTAATTTATCATTTTAAGATTATTGTTGAATTACAGGTAATATATGTTTAGCTTCAGCTTTCCTTTTTGTTTCAGCTGCCAAAGTCATAAATGCCAGTTGCTTCTAAAGTCATGGTTTCATCACTATTATAACTGTGGATATGACTAAATGAGGCAGTCACTAAATGAAATATATCTGTACATATAGGACACTGGTCAGTGCTTAGATCTACCTACTTAGCATTTCCAAACCTAATATGTCACACAAATCTACCCAAGACTATCTCCTTATCTCTTTTTCATCTGCACAGCACCTGCTGGGTTCTATGAGCTACCTGTGTTTCCCCCAAAATACAAGCTACTCCAAAAGAAAGTCCTAGCTTGATTTTTACACATGCACCCAAGTCCTACCCCCCAAATAAGCCCTAATTAAGACACACACACCATTCCAGGGTGCACAGGTAAAAATTAAGATGGGGGCAATGTGGGGGTGGAGCTGCCCTATTACTTTATTACCCACCTTGCAGCAAGGCCTCACACATCCCAAAACCTGCCTTGCTGGCCCATTTCTTCTGCAACAGCAAGGCTTTCCTGAAGAACTCTGTAGCCAATAACAGAACTCCGGATTGACCCGGACCTCTGTTATCGTCTGCAGAGTCCTTCAGGAAAGCCTTGTGGGCCCTGCTGGCCAAAGAAGTTCCTGAAGGCCTCTGACAGTGAAAAGGAGGCAGGGGCGATGTGCGCAAGTGAGGTGAGTCAGTGGAGGGCATCCCTCCTGAAAATAAAACCTGGTGCCCTTTTTGGTGGCAAAAAAAATATAAGGGTCTTATTTTCAGGGAAACACAGTATATATGTATGGCCTCATTTAACACTATTTTGCAATAATGATCCAAAGTTTTGTATCCATCAGTACTAAATTTGTACAGAGGTTTAGCACTCTCCCATGTAGATGTACCAAACAGCTTACAGAGAAACACAGTATTAAGTTGATCTTGCAAAATGCTTCATAATGAACTGGTAGCTTCTTCACTCAGTTCAAAGGAAATCTCTTGCTTTATTACTATTGCTTTGAAAAAAATTAATGCTATGTATACAAACCAGTTTAGAAAGGAGACTAGCATCTTGTACTTACATATAAATCTTATGAGCACAGAAATCTATGAATAAAAATCTTCAAAAGAGTTATTCTGAATTTGCCAAGAAAGTGTATTATTTCTTAAGGCCTGCTGACTCTTTGAGACAATTTGTTAAAACTGTGCTTAGGCCTTAAGGTTTTACAAAACAAAGAAAAAAAACTGATAAACTGTCAGAACATACAAGGATAATCCCAAGTAAACTGCAGACTGCAAAATAAGAATTGCATGTTAGCTAATTGTTAATTTAAGCAATTGCAATGGCTAATTAGTGTGGCACATATTGACTATTAGCATGATGCCCCAGCACCTGCTTTTCCCAATGAACCAATTTCTTCACTGCTCGTGCAGGAGCCAAATGTGTAATTATTGGCCATCGTTGGGGCAATTTTTTCAGTGATTCTTTTGTGTGATGTGAATAAAGCATAATGACATATTTTATTAAAGGGCAAATAGCTGTTTGTTAATGGAAATGGTTTGAAACCCAAGAAACTCAGAGCTAGGAATATGTTTTCAGTATCAGCATGAATTCAAACATATTCCCTTTGCACCATATAAAAAGAACACAGAAATCCAATCTAAACTTAATATGATATATTTAATGGTATGTGCAAACACAGTATTGATTAGCTGCCTTTAAAGTATTTCAGTCCTGTGTCATTTGACAGTTTTGCAGGCTGCCGAATTTCCATTTTTCCAGTTTGTAAAACTCCTTTCTCAAGAATGAAGTAATAAAAAAGAGAGTGCATTCTACCCTTAAACAAAAGAGCTCTCCAGATATGTTCTATGGCATAAAACAAGTTATAAATATAATATAAAACATATATCTTTAGCAAATAATGTTATATAAGGTGAGAATTAACCCCTTGAAAAACATAGGTGAGTGTATATGTATATGCAATACAGAAATATCAGCAGCAAATTAAATTAGTCCTAAAGGCAGAAGTATAAACAAATAAATTGTCAAATAACAGAATAACAGAGTTGGAATGGACCTTGGAGGTCTTCTAGTCCAACCCCCTGCTCAAACAGGAGACCCTATACCATTTTAGACAAATGGTTGACAAGCCTTCTAAAAAGCCTCCAGTGTTGGAGCACCCACAACTTCTAAATGCAAACTGTTTTTGCCTTCTAACTTGCAATCTTTTACAATCCACGAGAGATTATGGATCAGGTGGCGATAAGGTCAGATATAATCTTTGATAGAATAGCAGTTGCGTAAATTCCTCTCCCTGGGTATATGTGTATTTTTATGAATATATGCTGATGGGATGTCATGAGAACCAAAAGAATGACACTATTGAGGTGAACTGAAAGTCAAAATAAGTGTTATAGGTACATGTTTTATTATATCCGGTATCTCCTTAAACTAGTGCAGCTGTTATTGCTAAAATGATTAGAAAGCATGTAAGTTTATATGAGTTGTGGACTGCTATAGGCTTATATGAGTTGTGGACTGCTCCCATAATAACCTATTACAAGTTGTAATAACTTTATTGTAATTATTTTGAAACATTTTTGCATAGTTTAAACAAAATCTAACCCAACATTCTTTTAAGCTTATTCATTTAAAAAAAAACAAGTTAACATGTTATTTTTATTTTTAACCCACCGTTATTATTTTCGTATATAACTCAAGGCAGTGAATATATCTAATATACTTTGACCTCCTATATTCCCCACAACAACTACCTTGTGAGCTGAGGAGGGCTGAAAGAGAGTGACTGGTCAAGGTCACCTCACAGGCTTTAATGCTTGAGGTAGTACTAGAACTCATAGGCTCCTAATTTCTAGGCTGCCTGAGACTAAATTGGCTAAACTGTTTCTTGTTGAAATCTGTCATGCCCTTGTTGGAGTCTGACTCTGAGGGGGAGATTGAGGAGCTGACAGGGAATGGGAGTGTGGTTCCGGTGGTTGTGGAAGAAACGGGGGAAGAGCACAGTCCAGCTGGGCATTCAGAGGAAGATCTCTTCATCCTAGGGCATGCAGGGAGGAACAGAGAAGGGAACAACATGGCTTATGGGAGAGGAAGCAGCCATGATCCCCCTCATTGGTTACAGCTGGGAAAACTTGATATAAGTGGGGAATTTAATTAAATAGTTTAATTAAATTTAATAGCTCTTTGCTGGAAGCAAAGCATGCTTTATCTTAGTCAAGGCTTATCTGGGTTTTGGCATCTTCCCAACTGTGGTTGCTGCATTATCTTGTGGAAGTCTGAATTTATCATCCTGGACTGCAGTGTTAATGATTCCAGTTGGTTTGTGTAGAGTTTTTTTTTAATTTCTAATTATCTTTACTTTTGGTTCAAACTGCATTTACTCTCTTCGTAGACTGTTTTTGGAAGAGTTTGATATCAAGTTGAGGATAATTAGGACCTTGGGGCCCAAGTTCAAGGGAATTTATTCTACTTTTATGACTGTGTTATTTTTGTGTCATGCTCCAGATCATCACAAAATCACTAGAACTTTAATTTTGGAAAGAATATACATTTGTTTTATTTTATATTATTTCATTTCATAAATATGAATTTTTGTGCCCATTAAATTTTGCAGTAGGTAATTTGGATGTTAAGTTATTCAGTATATTTTTATTTTTAGTAAAAAGTCCAGTGCTTTCAAAGGACTACTTTTCTTATAGAATAGAATAGAATAGAATAGAATAGAATAGAATTCTTTATTGGCCAAGTGTGATTGGGCACATAAGGAATTAGTCTTGGTGTAAATGCTCTCAATGTACATAAAAGAAAAGATGCAGTCATCAAGAGTCAAGAATCATAAGGCATAACACTTAATGACAGTCATAGGGTACAATAAGCAATCAAATCATACTAGGAAACAGTCAATATAAATCGTAAGGATACAAGCAACAAAGTTACAGACATACAGTCACAAGTGGGAGGGGATGGGTGATAAGGAGTGATGAGAAGATTAATTGTAATAGTAGTACAGACTTTGCAAATTATAAGTTTTGTCTTATTTTTATACTGATCTTTTTTCTTGAAGAGGCCTTATTTTGCTCATGTCTAACCACATGACAACAAACGTCAGAACCCCGACATTTGGAATGGATTGGAAAAGGCTGAGACATATTGAGGATGCCAGAAAGACAAAGAATTCATTCTGTTGTCAATCCCAGTAGAGCAATCCCAGCTCTTTGGATTATCAAGCCTAGAAGAATAAGATAGATAGACAATAACTGCTCACAATATCAGACAGATGTCCTTCACAACACAACCTCATTAACTGAACCTTCCAGTTTTTGAAATTAAGATCTACCCTAATGTATAAGAAATATTGTGTGTTGTGAGCTTTGGGAGGTACAATCCACCATAAATTTTCAGTGACACATTTTTCATTTCAATGGCCAACTCACTTTTACATTCTGAATGGCTAGACACAAGCCAATCTTTCCCACTTTGTCACTTCAAGATGTATTAAGACTATAATTGCTTGAAAATCCATCCAGAAAGTAATTTTCGAGGCACCAGTTTGTAGAAGATGATTCAAGCAATTAATGGCTCTGTGTTCAAGAGATCAAGGGCAGAAATATTTTGCATCAGATATATGTGCACAGAATGTTTTTTTATAAAAATGTAATATTGCAGCTGTTCCCATGTCATACAATAAACTCATAAGAAAATGCTATCAGTGGTTTTGAAGGTTACATATGAAGAAGCTGGTATAAATTTTACAAGGAAGTATTGCACAAAAAGGTAGATCAATATGGTGTTCTATTTCCACTTGTAGAAGTCCATGCCCCAAGAGTTTTTACAATTTCTCACAGAAATATGAGAGCTGCAATAGGACTTACCTATTTTGCACTTGATGGACTCTTGTACAGAAACATTCATAGTTGTTTGTAAAATATCATTACATTGATTCTTTGGAATCCATCAAGCTATTGAAAAGTGCTCGTTCCAACTATTAAAAAAATTATTTACAAACATGAGGAAGAAACTCTGAATAGGCACTTTATTTTCTCTCCAAGAGCCTATAGATTCTCCAATGATGCAAGATACACAGATATACATTCAGTATTCAAGTTCACTGTTTGACCCATTAAACTAGCATTGAAGTATAATTTGTGTGTTTTCCCAGTATGGCTGCATGTAGAATGGGGCTAATTTCCACAAGTTTGAATAAATTTATCCAGTTCAGTGAACCTGTTGTTAAGCTTAGCAAAACTCAGTAGGTGGTTTTAAAGTCCTGTAATTAGCCCATTACATAAAATCTGTACTTTAGATATTTGCACATTGGTTAATAAGTATAACATGCTCCATATATATATAAATAACATTATATTAAATGATGCTACATAAAGGAATTAATGGCCAAAGTAGTTAAGTAAAATATGTGAAAGAGAACTTAAATTAGCATGTTTAATTCCAATTCATTGAACAGTACAGACCTGCAGCCTTACTGTAACATTTCCAAATGACAATAATTGGCAGAGAAAAACAAATTTGGCTTTCATTTTTTTCAGTGCAGTAGGTGTATATGTCTAACTTTTATATCTAAATTTAGCAATTAATGAAAATTTCTGTTGACCTTCTGATAACTACAGTACATCTTGTGATGAGTTCCCTCTATTTCTTTGCCTAAAACTTTTTTTTATCCTTTATGCATACCTAATACTTGCTCTTACAGTGAAATCTTCAGCATTCTTATTCAATTCAGTTAGATTTATTCTCCAGTAAATATTCATAGGATTCTAGTCATTTATCTTAATTAACCTTCAAAAACTAAAAGGAAAGGTGGCTCTAATTGTATTTATTATACTAGGCAGATTTTACAAATCAGACATTATCATGCAGAAATTCATAATAGTGTATTAGAAAAGTGTGACCTCGTGGTTTTCATGTATTATGAACATAGAGTGAATTAGTTTTGTAAAAAGATGGGTGAGAAAGCATACAATAGCACTGTTCAAATATCTGGAAGAAGGCTAAGATGCGCTTTTCTCAGCCTACAGAGCAGAGTAAGTTATAATGGATTGGAGTTTATAGGAAAGCATATTTCAACTGAATGTCAGAAGAAACTTCCAAATAATCAAATAATTTGATAGTAGAGCCAGAATGGTGGTAAGCTTGCCTTCACTGAAACATGTACAACCAAACTGTAGTTAACCTTAATTTGGATTTCCAATTTGGACCCAGTAGCCTCTTCAAATGTTATAAACCTATGGTGGTAAGAGCTTCTTACAGTTATTAAGAAGTTGAATCCACCTGAACAGATTTAGGGAATGTGGCAAGGGAAAGTGAAGTAGTAGGAACCAAAGAAACTTCCTAGCTTTTTCAACAGCATTGGTACATAAACAATTTGATTTCATGAATAGAATTTTAAAATCCATATGCAAATCCACAGGTAACTTTAACAAACCACTGTGTTACTCAAATTGTAAAGGAAAGAAGTGGACACATGCAAATAATATACAGAATGGCTTTATCCTCCTTTTGTGTAATGTGCAAGTGGTCTCCCTTAGATCACACTTAATTTATTAATATTTCTTACAAATTCAGATATTTATGTTCATGGCTCCCCCACTGGTAATCTCTGCTTCCTTTAATTTCAGGAAATGATGTTATGCTGGATAAAAAGGGTTTCATGTGAAACATGTTTCAAACAATTATATCAACACTTAAAATAATTTTAGGAGTCTTTATTTTTACTGTTGGCTGGTTGGTTAGTATTTTTCTCATTTCTATACTGCCAAAATCAAATGACTCCTGGCAGTTTACAAGAACAAAATAAATCAGTACCAGTAAAAACTCAATGAAACTACAGTGAAAAATAAAATCAACTGGGACTATTATTTCAATCATCAAATGGCACCAACTAGTTTCATATTGAATGTACTCTAAAATTAAGCTAGGCTTGCTTCTGATCAGGTCTTTATGGGAGCCTGTTCCAGAGGGGAGGGGGCTTTTGTGGGTTGGGAGCTCACAATATCCAGGATAAGTGGATTAGATGAGTTGGTTCTAACTGGAGATGGCAAGTACTTAGCAGTCAATCTATTTAGAGCTTTAAAAATCAAAAGCAACATTTGGCATGGTACCTGGAAGCTTACTAGAAACCAGTGAAAAGCCTGGAAAATAGATATTACTTGGCTGTAATAGCTTTTGCTCATCAGCATGCAGGTCATTGAATTTTGCACCACTTGCGGCTTCCAAGTAGTTTTTATTCTCTGAGCCCAAGAATAAAAATGGATGTTTCCAAAATATTTTTAAAAAATAGATGAACATTTCTGTGCTATCAAATAAGCAATTAGCATACTCCCATTTGTTTATTTATTGTTTTAACTATTTATATATTGTTGCTGTTTATCTTGCTTCTGGAAGTTTGGGAAGCCAGCAATAGATTAAATGATGGATTGGCTGATAATATATGTTCATAGTGGCCATAAAGACAGATTTTTTCCCTGGAACATCTGGTTCTTTAGATTTTCTAAACCAAGGGTCCCCAACCCCCTGGCCCTCGTCTGTTAGCAACTGAGCCGTGGAAGAGATGGGCAAGTGCATATGCAATGAGCAAAGAGCACTTGCCCATGAAGTTCCACTCATGGGAGTGGGGGGTGCTTACACTCACGTGTGAAGCTCCATTTGTGTGAGTGACACTTTGTATGCAGGCACAAGTGCCTCCGCTCAAGCACAAGTGCCTGCTGCTTCCATGAGTGGAGCTTTGTGTGTAAACGCAAGCACCTTCTGCTCGCACACGAAGCTCCATTTGCACAAGTGGAAGGTATCTGCCATTCATATGCTCCCTCCCCCCCTCCCTAAGCCACCAAGCTGGGAAGGTTCGGGACCATTGTTGTAGATGGTGCATCCATCACCACTATAATTGAATCCATCGACCCTGTTGCTAGTTGTCCTCCTTTTCTCTTACCTTCCAACTTTTTCAGCATTATGTATTTCTCATGAAAGTCACATCTTCATGTAAAATATAATAAGCACTTCATGTCACTTCAAAATATTCCTGGAGTGAAAACTCTAAACTTACTTGTTCTATCATCCATTTGTTTGCATTCTTGACTACTCATGGTGTTTTCAGGAGTGGTCCAACACATCCAAAGTTCATATTTCACTTCTTTAGAAGGTCATGATCTGATACATCTCAGCATCTAATATCTTTTCCAAGTTCTATATTTCTTGAGATATGGTTTTTTTACAGTTGAGAGCTGATCCTAAAAAGCAGAAACCTCCCACCACTTCGGTATCTTCATTGTCTGCTCTAAAGCCAATTTTTGTAACTATGATCACTTCTTTAATACAAATAATCTGACCCTATGCCATGTTGGGCTTTATAAATAACAATCAGCACTTTGAATTGAACCTATAACTCCATTGGGAGCCATTGCTGCTTACAGAACAGAGGCACTCCATGGAGATACTATGGAGTGCTTCAAACTGCCCATAGTGCTGTATTCTTCCAACAACTTCTAAATGTCATTCAAAAGTAGTTCATATTGAATCAATTGCAAACCAATTGGGTCTGATAAGTGTAGTAGCTACTGAGATCTTATGGATGGCACTAGATGCTAGCAGCAAACTGCAGCTGTCTAGAAAACCGATATGGGGCCTCTTGGCTATTTGCATGATCTCATTCCCTATATCTTGGTGAAGGTGGAAAGTCCCAGACTTTCCAGACTTATAGGTGACTTCATTTTACTAACATCACCACTAGTCTTAAGGATTGGTT
>BHFT01026275.1:0-10359 GCA_004320025.1 Laticauda laticaudata
ACAGAGACACATAAATTTATTTCTTTAAAATGTTTATGTTTAATCTTTTTAATTATTTAATGTTTAAGAAAATAGAACAATGGATGTAACTAGAAAATATGGTTAACTTATGCTGTTATATATGTGTTGGGAAGAACTAAGAGAAGAAAAAAATGTTTACTATTCTTTTCATCATGTGATTTTCATTAAAACTTCTTAGATGTGTATGTATAATAATGTATTATAATTGCATGCAGAGTAGAACTGTAAAATAATTGTATGATAAATGGAATAGGATTGAATTGAAGAAAATATCCTTTACCTGTGTACACCCCTAACTGGAATTGCTGCAGTTCAAAATAAATTAATTGTAACATATTTGGCAGCCAGAGAATTAAATTGGCTTTTTGGATTGGACTTAGAGCTGTGGGAGGCAGATAGGCAATGGTTCGAGCCCACAATCGCCTTTGTGATTTGAACCTCTCCTTGAGTTCCCCCAGTGCTCTTAGAACAAACTATAGGTTGTCCAAAAAAAGAAAATGTGAGATTTAAAGGGACAAAACCTCCCCAGGTCTGGAAATGTTGTGTGTGAGAGTGTGTGTATGTAATCATTTCCAGCCTTGGAGGATGAGATCCTCTACAGTGGAGCTTATTGGCTACCAGAAAAGAATTTCCAAGTATGCAAGCAGTATGATTACCATGTAAATGTGTGAGTGTGTTGATCGTAAAAAAGTTGGTATAAATGTTTGTGTGTTGACCCCCATCCCAGATTGAAAGGAGAGTAGAAATAGTGTGTGCAAGGAAATATGAATGGTCCGGACATGAAGATCCCATGGAGAAATGTATGTGATTTACTGGAAAGAGATGGTTATTTGTGTGTGTATTTGTGTGTGCTTTACTGATAATGAAAGTTATTTATGTGTGATTTTTTCCCCCCTTCTTGTCCTTGCTGGTTGTTGTAAAGGCAGAGGCAGGAGGAGGGGCGGGGAGAGTGAGACTTTCAATCACTTTAACAATTTTTTTTTCTCTGAGTTTTTGCCTTGACAAAGATGGGGCTAGAAAATAACCTTTTTATAGGTTATGTAGCTTCCTCTCCTGATTTTTTTTCAATTTTCAAACAAAGCAGCCTCAGATAGCTAGGATGAGATTGGCAAATTGCCTGGAACGTTATCTGTAAAGGTGGCTCAGTTTCCAGGTTCAGCTTGCCTGGAACCATTATCTTTGAAGATGGCTCAATTCCCAGTTTCAGCAAAGGGAATCAAAATTTAGAATTAGCTGCACTCTGTACATGTTCTTAATCCATATTTTGATTCAAGCAGAGAGTTGACATTAAAATTTGACTCCATCAAGAGGATTTACAGCAAGAATGTGAAGAATGCATAGCTATTATTAGCACAACAGGTAAAATCATGAAAGGTTTACAATGGGCTTTGAAAATAACTTTTTCTTTTGATAAAGTGCAGTAAGGTATAAATAGTGAAGTTGTGTAAATCTGATTTTCAATTTTATTTTTAGAAAAACTTATCTCGTCAACGTCCTTTGCTTGACTATTAAAACTGTATTGTTTGTCTACAGATCCTTGGCTTGCTTGCTTAAATGAATTCTTTCTTTCCTGTCCTTACAAGAATTGTCAGGATGATACCTGGAAAGTGTCTTGCTATTTTAACTTTCAAAAAATTTTCTCAATAGCCTTTTGATTTAATCTCTGACTCTCATTATATGTGTTAACTTACTTTTAATCTTCCAGGCGCTTATATTACGCCCAGGATTGTCCCTAATCTTATGACCTTATTTTTAATTTTGCAACAGCTACTACAAGACCAAAGATATTTCTTATATACGTAGACACTCGCCCCTTTCTGGGCCTCTTTCTTAAGGCTATTAGCTTTGCTGATTTTGTTTTCAGTCACTCTTTTTTCCATCAAAATGCTAGAGACCTGGCACAAGCTTACCATATTCCAGTTAATCAAGCCAAGCAGACTGTTTCATCATCAACTTTGCAAATGGATATTTCTACTAGGCAAACCCTCTTTTTTTACAACATGATATTTGGCTTTTTTGCAATTTTGTACAACCTGGAATATAGCCATAATGGAACATGTTCATCCGTCATTTAAGGGCTGCCTCCACAAAAAAGTAAAAAAAGGACGGAAAGGGTCTCTAAAAAGTTTTTAAAAGCATTATTTACCTTACCACAATCGAATGCAATTTAATGTTTCTATTTACCTTAAATTAATTGAATATTTTAGTTAACTACTTGGGGGCGAGGGGGCAGGGCTGTGTTGTTGTGTTTTTTCCTAGAGGATCTTTGTGGATTCCAGCTTGTTGTGTCTACCCAGCCAAGGATATCTACACCAATCCCCGGATCCGGTCCCAGTCCCAGGAATTTGAATTTACAGATGGCACAATGTCCAGTCCGGGCTCATTTGTTTATGTTTGATTGTTTACAGCTGTTATTTGGCAACAATGGCTGTTATTCCACACAAACACTCACTTGAACGAATGAAGTAAAACTTATGGGTGCAATTGGCTAACATCACACAGAATAATATTTTTTGCTTATCCGAAACTTATGATATGGAACATTTGTTTTCTATGTTTATTTTCTGTCTGCATTTCTTCTGCAGTAATTCAAAACTTCAGGATTTGCTGCCTATTATGCTTTACACACCTCAATGGTAGCAGTCCCTGTAAATATAACTTGTGCAAAAGTAGTTGTACATTTTCAAGTAAAAAACCTCAGTGTCATCGCATTAGCTCACCTACTTTGAACTGCACAGCTTTTGAAGAGACTTTCTTTCACTTTGCCCATGTCTGACTGCCGCAAGGATGGTTGTTTACATGTTGTCAAGAAACTTTTAATTATATTCTTGCTAAACTTATTGAAGCACAATTCTGCCTCAGCTGGCTGATTCCTGTTTTGCTTTCTAAACAACAAATTCATCATTCAAATCGTTCTCGACGTGGGGTCATGCTAGATAGTACCTGTGACTCTGAAACAACCTTACTTAATAAAGCAGAATATGTAGTGCTAGCTTTGGCCAGTGGGCATGCCAGCAATTGTGGCATGCCAGTCTATAGTGGGCATGCCAGCAATTGCTGCTCGTGCTTACCTTAATATTAACTCTGTTGCATGTAATTTAGCAAAAATAATTAATGTTACTTCTTCAACTATCTCAACAATCAACCACGTGATGCAAGCATTGAGGAAGGCTATTCTACAAAATCTCTATTGTTTTAATTTGTTTGATAGGTCATGAACCATCCAACACCAACTTAATATTTTTACATAATTTGGCCTTGGATTTGAAAATTGATAAATTAGGATCTTGGTGGGAAAGTTTTTGGGCTTGATTGCCCACAGGCTTAATGGGAAAAATTTTACGCTATGTAATCATTATTTGTGCTTTAATTAGCGGGTGCTGCTTTGTTCAATGTCTCCCTTCTCTTTGCAACATATGTATCACAGCTTTTCACCCTAAACCCTCTCCTACATTGCCTCAGGGTCAGGTATATGGCCTGTATAAACAACTGCAAGTGTACTCTTCTACTGATTATTATAATTCCCTTACTAATCTCTCTTATGACTATTCTTTGTCTAAACAAAATAAAAAAGAGTGAAATGTAGTAGCTACTGAGATCCTATGGATGGCACTAGATGCTAGCAGCAAACTGCAGCTGTCCAGAAAACCTATATGGGGCCTCTTGGCTATTTGTATGATCTCATTCCCTATATCTTGGTGGAAAGTCCCAGACTTTCCAGACTTATAGGTGACTTCATTTTACTAACATCACCACTAGTCTTAAGGATTGGTTGGGAGGTTGTACCAATGTGGCTGAGATTCACCCATGTGGGATCTATTCTCCAATCCAGTTGCTGTATCTATGTTGCCTTTGTCTTCTTGTAAAAAAACCCTATAAATGTAATAAACACTGCCCATGCAGATAGACATCTTGGCACCCTGCATAATGACTGGTCTTTGAAACCCATCAGATAAGAGCTACTTAAGCAGTGCCTCCAATTCTCAACAGTTAAACACAAATACTGTAATTGTTGATTTTAAAATCTGCGAAGAGATCATGTAAGATGAAGAGAGGTCACTCTTCTCAGGTCCAGGTTCAAAGAAAAGTTATTGATCACAGTGACCAATACAAACTCAGCTACATGCTCAGATCTGAAAAAAAGTATAGATGAACTGTTTATTAAAGAGTACTATATAGCTGGAACCATACAACCTTTTTGACAATCTTCCCTAAAATAAGATTTTTAAAGATCATAATTATCTAATTTGCGCAAGTCAAATAGGGTCTTTTCAAAAAGGAATACATCTAATTATTTAAAAATAGTTAGAAATACACTGTCACCAGAAGGCATTGACCATTTCCTTGATCCAGCTGTTCTCTATTCCACTGGCCAACCAAATACTTTGCTATCCTTATTGAATGTAAGTTCAAATACAAGTTCTTGTCTGTATGCCATCAAATTCATTTTTGGTCTTTCTCCAGCAGCACTCAGAGTGATGTTTCATCTCCTAAATGCCATGCTAATTCAGGTCTCTTGATAGAATTTACACCCTTTCCTGGACCAAATGAGTGCTAGTTCCCTTCTACCCACAACATACAACCAGATGCTACCTCCAAACTGCTAGGAACTAGTTCAAGCACTTGTTAAAAACCTTTCAGAATCAGAAGCAGCTGAGGCAGACAATACTAATTGCTCCTCACATCCAATGAGGATTTAGGTGAGGACAAAACTCATTTGGACCAAAAAATGATCTAACCATTGCTGTCATATTCCTTACCACCAAATCACCTAGCTGCTGCTCTGAGATCCATTACACATTTATCTAGGTGAATTGGGCACAAAATTACTTGGTTGCCATGGAAGCCATAGCATCTTGAGTCCTATTAAACCTTCTCCCTAAGCCATGGAAAGTTAAGTCTTAAACAGAGGAACTACAGGACCAGCCCAGGACAAGGTCCACAGCTCAAGAAGAAAACTGGACAGCAACATGAGCAGTACATGAGTTGTCCAATCTAATATGAGTGATTGAGTAGAGCTCTGTTGGCAAACCTATGGCACATATGCCAGAAGTGGCATGCAGAGCCCCCTCTCTGGGCATGCTCTGCCGTGCATGCACATGTGCTCCTCCCACCGATCAGCTGGTCTTTAGGTTTCTGCTGCACATGCACGGGGGGCAGGGCGCACATGGGAGTCATGTCTATATATGCAGGGGAGGTCATGCATACATGCACAGGGTAAGGGGTGCATGTACAGGGTGCACATGCATTGCATTTTGGGAATGTGTGCATGCTTTGGGCACTTGGTATCAAAAAGGTTAGCCACCACTGGAATAGAGCCTCATGGTCCATGAAGGGTACAAATGATTCCCAACACTAAGCTGTGCAAAGCCTCTCTTAGGCATGATTGCCACTTGCTCCTTGAATCTAGAAGAATCCCCAGAATGTGCACTTAATCTATCTAGGACAATGCTCCACCATCAGATACTAATGATGATTGGGGGCCACAGTGGCTCATGTGGTAAGATGCCAGGCCTGCACACCGCTGAGGTCGACAGCTCGGTGGCTCGATTCCCATGAGTGAATAAACCATGGAGGGACAAGAAAGGAGCCCCCCCAACTGCCTACTGGCATTCAGTTGTCCCACAGGTAAAGATAACAATGCCCAAAAATATTCCTTTCACAAAGGCAGGCAGCCACTTTGGTGATCCCTGGCTAACACATGCCATACGCTATATAATTAAATTAATGATGACAACTAAAGGTAGAACTAAAGAAGTTTTTGGACAAGCAACACATTTTCCAAGGGAAAAGTCCAGTTGCTTTTTGAAGAAGAGCACTTTTGACATTTATTTTATTTGTTTATTTTTATTTATTTGATTTGTCAGTTGCTTAGAAAATAATAGGTATAAACATGAGTAAAAATACAGAAAATAGGTATGATTAAATGGGGACAATAGGATAGGGATGGGAGGCACGATGGTGCACTTATGCTCACCCCTTACAGACCTCTTAGGAATGGGGTGAGGTCAATAGTGGTTAATTTGAGGTTAAAGGAATGGGGGTTTTAGGATGTAACTACAGAGTCAGGTAGTGCATTCCAGGCATTGACCACTCTGTTGTTGAAGTCATACTTTCTGCAATCAAGTTTGGAACGGTTAACATTGAGTTTGTATCTGTTGTGTGCTCTTGTATTGTTGCAGTTGAAGCTGAAGTAGTCAAAGCCCAAAATTTCAAGTCTGGTGATATAGGGTATTCTTTGCGAGCAGAGGAGTGTAGTACTCTTCTCATGAAATACTTCTGGATTCACTCAATTGTATTAATGTTTGATAAACAGTGCAGATTCCAGACAGATGAGCTGTCTTTGAGTATTGGTCTAACAAAGGTTTTGTATGCTCTAATTAGCAATTCAATATTTGCAGAGGAGAAGCTTCGTAAGATTAGATTTACAACTCTTAATGTCTTTTTGGCAATGCTTTTACAGTGATCTCTGGCATTCATTCATTCACTGTTACAATGAATGTTACAGTGAGTTACTATTACAGTGAACTCTGGCATTCATGTCAGTGAGTTCTGACATTCTCATTATGTCACATTAAACTTTCAGAAAACTAAAGGAAAAAAGATCAAATCTTATTAGTTCATACATTAGAGAGGAAAAAAACACAACTGCCAGTTAAACATGCTGAATTAGTTATAAATTCTGGCAAGCCAGGATTAAATTATAGAACAGATTTGGGCTGACAGTTCATAACTGTATTTGCATGTCACATAGAACAACCCCCATTTCATCTGTATTCTTCCTTCCAGGCTTACAAAAAATATCAGTAGGGAGACACAGGGTCACCTCAGCCAACCTGTGAGTAAAATTAAAGTAGCCCAACGTCTAAACATTTAATCACAAAGAGGAAATCTTCCAATCTAACCAAACTGCTTTCTGTGGCAAACTGTGCTCAAACCTCCATTATTCATATACCTCCAAGTAATTTGTAGCCTCCATACAAAATCTAATTTCCACAAAGAAATTACTATTTCTTCACATTTGTTCATTGCCTCCCCTCCCCCCTAAAATGCTGGCTAATTGCTGCAATGGCCATTATAAAGCATAATTTTCGCTTAGTAGTAGAAAAGGGAAGGGAATGAAGAGGACATTTTCTGGTTTTGTTCCATGGCAGAGTCTCTATTCAGGCCTGCCTGAATGCACAGTGTTTCACTGCAACATTTATTATGCTGAGAGGTCAAGTATTACACAGCATCTTGTATGACGCTTTGCATGCTAAGCATTTCACTTCACAAATTGACCCTTTGGTGTACTTACCACATAATGCTTTAAAAACCCTGCTAAAACGCAGGACAATTAGCAATACTATGCCTCTCACCGAACAATGGGGACACCAATGTAGGTGATTGCATTTACAGTGCTCGCTTTCTTCCCCTAAACATTTTTGACACATTAAGGTACTTTGGAATTGTGCAATACCAGTCGCCTCACTGCCTTGAATGGCTTTTTCCAGCATGGTGGAGACAAGGGGGGAGAAAAATCACAGGTTGCAGTTTGAGATAAAATGGATAAGAATTTCAGGCACAGACCTCTGAAACACCAATTAAGGGGATATTATATCATAAAAAGCTGTAATATCCATTCTCAGCTTCACACAACAGCTGATATCAAATAGGGTGTGATTTCAAAAAAAGGGGATGTGCAGCTTGAACTCTCAAGACTGCTATATTTAATTAGAAGTTCCCAGAGAAAGGCAGAAGGGAGAAGGCCTTCTTTAGAAGCACATGATCTGGACAGCCTAACTCCAAAGAAGAAAGACCACCAAGCCTGGGGTAGTGACTGGTTCTTAGCAGTTGGCTTCTTGAAAAAAGATGACATGGCTGAATCCAACTGGGAAATTGGGCCCTTTGACCAAGAAAATATTAAAGCCAACGTGATTAATGTACTCACAGTGTGAGATTTCACAGTGTGTGATTTTTCTTGTTCTTCCTCAGTATTATCTCTATTATTTGGATGGCCTCTATGGCATGGAAGTCTGGTTCTGCCCACTTCTCAGTACAAAAGCTCATACCCTCATAATTTCATAATTACACAAAGCTATTTTGGAACACAGCTTCGAAGCTGTAGTTGGCGCACAATGAAGTGGCCTTGGTGTTGATAAAAATATGTATATTTAGAAGCATTATAGCTTTCTTTCAATTGTCAATACACTTCTGGAGCCAATTCAAGGCCCAAGCTTTCAACTATAAAGGCCTACATGACTCAGCAAATGTATCTCTTTAGTCCAGACTCAGCCTATATGTGCATCCAGATTAAAACTGCTGTGGGTTTCTACCTCAAATGAAGGGAAGGAAGATAGGACCAAGGGCCTGCCTTCCTGGTGTCAATCCATCATCTATGGAATGCCATCTGACAAGCACTTATTTTGCCTGGTTTTAGCAAAGTGACTGCTTTTATTCTGACAGTGTTTTGATGTAGCTGATGAACCTTGGTAGCTTGTTTTGAGTAGAGGTGATTTGGTTTGTTGATTATTTTCATTATGCTTGTTTTATCATATTTTTTCACATTGTAAACTATTTTGAATCATCTGAAGTAGGATGAAGCATCCTTGATTGTCCAGCTTCTATTAAACTCTTCCTGTTATCTCTCAAGACTGTCTGCCCCTTTATCAAGTAGTTTTTATTTAATATTTCTCTAACAAGAAATCTCATGTGGCTTTAAAATGTTCTTCAGTTCCTATTTTAAGTGCAGAGAAAGCTTTTGCGAGCATCCATGGTGCTATTTATTTCTTCTGAATGTTCTATGCCCTTTCCCAAGTATTGATGTTCTTCAAATCAAGAGCATCTACCTATATTTTAAAATGAGATATTATTCAACTAGAGCCCATAGAAATATTCAGTAAATTGGATACTGTGGTTAATGTTCATGGGGGCGATTGCATATGTGAATATGTTGAATGTCTGTGTGTGTTAGGGAGAAAGCAAGATAAATGTTTTTATCCCCCCAACAGATTTACTTTGCATGTGTAAAAATGCAGTTCAAACATGCAGTTCTCATAAGCATGTTGTCAAATGACTGACTTATAATTCAAAAATCCTATGATAAAGTTGCCATGCAAATGAAAAATATAGAACGTTGTAGAATCAGATTCTGCTAAAGTGTTACTGTGCTATGAGACCATAGTTGTAATTGAGTTTTTAATGTACTACCTTTCCTTTCACCACATTTACTGTAAAAATTGTTGTGTGGAGTATTTACTTATACATATCTGAAAGACACAAGGCTGAGGTAAACTGTTCTAAACTTTCCCATAATAATTAACAGAGATATATATTTATTGCAGCTATCTGACCTTCAAGAGATGTCCAACTAAAAGATGGATTGAAATTAAAAATAGTTCATATAATACATTTGTGAGACTTTTTTTAAATCTTCAAAGAATTAAAGCAAAATGTTCTTTTGTATGATGGCATTTGGATTATGGATACTGTATATGGAGAACATATACATCCATTCCGAAGACTTGTTCTATGAGGCTTTTTCATCTTTGTTAAATAGCCTGATGAAGACATCAGATTACATTTTTGGTTGCTTTTCTTTCATTATGGAAATCTAACAATTTTCATATGTATAATAGTAACCTATCACAAAGCTTGTGAAAGATTCTGCACCAGAAAGATAGAAATAATGCTTCTGCCCCAGATTTGCAAATATTCCTGTCCTGTTTCCATTCTGATCTTACTCAGATTGATTTATTTTAAAGTGCATCCCTGCCCCCCCCCCTTAATACAGTATGCTCTCTTGTACACATTATTCTGTCAAACTGGGGCAAAGGTGAAAGCCTAATTTGTGCTTTATATTTAAATAATTGAACTGTTCTTGGAGGCCATTGTATCAAGTAATAATAATCAACACAGAGCTTTGGAAAGGTGCAATGCGCTGGGCAGGCTTTCAGTTTGCCTAATTACAAAGCCTGTTAATCTTCAATCAGGTTTCCTTAATATGTGCTAGACAGAGAGGCTTGTTTGCCACTTGCGTGGGGGAGCTACTATTTAAATACAAACATAGAGTTATGGAGAAGGCTATGTGTTAGATCGCGGGAAAAAGGAGATTGGAGACCAGCGTGACTTTCAGCTCTTTATTTGGTTCCTGGAATCAGTCTGACTGCGGAGCCATGGCAGCCTATTTTATAGAGGCTGCTCGCGGCCAATGACGGCTCCTTGAATCTCCCGCTATTTGGTGGGCCAATCACGGGCCGGCAATTGTTGACCAATCACCATCACTTAAAAGCACCAATCATCTTTGAGTATTAGTGGACCAATCAGAACAGGGTATTTCAAGTATGCTAATATGTAACA
>BHFT01026276.1:0-15197 GCA_004320025.1 Laticauda laticaudata
TCTCTACCCTGTATTAATACCTGTTATTTGGATTATTTGCGGTACCTGTTATTGGATTAGTTTAGCTGGTATCCATATGGTTCCCCTATTAGGTTTTTTGCAATGAAACCAGGTCCCCTGTTTTAAAGGGACGGCACTTACGGAGGAGTCGTTGGCTTTTCTGCTGTATATGTGGGGTGTAGTCTGTCTAGCTGATTCTATTTTCTTCCTATTAAAGTTCTGCTGGGCTTTTATTAGTTGTGTGGTGTTGGGTGAATGTGCGTATATTAGTTAATTTATATTATTTTGTCCGAATTTCAGTTTCTAGCTGTGTAGTGTTCTTCGGCTATAACGACCATGCGTTCCACCCTAGCCGTTGTAGGCCAGGCCGCGATCCTGGCGGCTGTTAAAGGCATGTCCCTATCCTTGTTCGGCCTAGGAACCTCTCAAATGTTAGTTGCATGAATTGTTGGTCCGTTGTTCAGATGACAACTAAATCTGCAATCCATGCTGTTGCAAAAAGCTTTCTTAGTGTCTAATAACAGTTTCTGTTGTGGTTGGGAGCATAAAGGCTTACCTTCTAGTCCAAATTTGAGTAAGCGTGACTACCACTATTAAGAATGTGTACACATTAGTTGGTCGCATGCAAAATCAATGCGTATCCTAGACCATGGGCCCCTAGGTGTTTCCCATTCAAGTGCAGGTGCAGAAGGGGGTGCAGATCTAGACTTCTTTGGGCCATCATTTGGCAAGTTGCCTACCATTCCGCCCAATTCCTTACCATCCCTGGCCACCATACGTAACGTCCTAGCCAGGACTCATTCTGACAATACCCGGGATAAACTGGTGACTTTAATTGCAATATGGTTCAGTATTTGGTTCCTCAATATGTCTGGTTATGATCACTCGTTATCCACCCTAGTACACATCCTTTAGATAAAAGATAGTTCAGTTTTGTCTATTCCTAAAATGGTTTAACGAGTCTTGTCTTTTCGGTCTCTGACCACCTTTACCTACCCAATTTTAAAATTTCCGCGCCAGGACTCTATCTCCGCGGTTTCCTTCACAATGTCTGTTTGTTGTTATGGGTAAGGTCTCTACTTTTTGTTGCCAATGTTTTTCGATGTCAGGGTTGGATGTGGCTGGTGCAGGCATCATCAACTAACTCATGTAGGAGAGAGAACGGACCTTCAGGCGTCAGCATTGTTATGTTCTCTCCTTGGCCTGGTAGATAATTCATTAGTTGTATGCTGAGTCCAGGAATTCGGACCCCTATGTCATCTCTTTCTGATGGAAGATCGGGTGTGATCTACTTATTATGGTTGGTATTTGGTGTGTAGTGGTGGTTCTGAAGTATTCCTAAGTATGAGTTATGATCGTTGTACCAATGAAATAGTTTCCTCGCCATACGATGTAATTTCATGAATTCCTGGGTTCTGTATGATAGTTCCTTGGCTTATTTCTGGCCAACGCTTCTCTAGTCCATATTGGTGTGAGGGTTCCACTCGCTTGTTGGTATGTTTTTTGAAGTAGAATGTGATCGGTTGCTTCTCTCCATAGGGGTAATATGTTGGCTGAGCCTAGCTTCTAGGCCCAGATGGCCGAAAGTGTATGGTGAACGCATTCGCAGAGTTAGCGTCTCAGTTTGCATGGGTTTTCGCAGTCAAAGTTGTATGCTATAGTAGTGGATTGCTATATTAGTACACAGTCTGAGTAGAATAGAATTAAGTCGTGTTGCATTCCCTGGAATGCGGTTTTTCTTCTCATTGGCCCCAGGTCCAGATAGCCTTTCTTACCCAGCAACCGCGATAAGTGGTTCTGCGTATCGTGTTGCCTTCTTGCTGGCAAAAATTCATGTGGAAAAAAGTTTAACTAAGTCCCGAAGAAGGCTTGTAAATTCTGTTTTATTTTCGGGTCAGGAGCTTCCTTGTGATTTGCTGCTGATTTTGTTTTTTCAGTTTAGGGTGATCCCGTTTCTTTGTCTTTAGTAAGCTATCCAAAGAATGTCAACCTTACTCGGGGTAATTGAACTTCTCTCTTTTAACTTTAAGGCCCACCTCTTTAAATTTTTGTAACCTCCCTCCAGGCAGTCTTCAGTTTTTCTGTGTCTCTGCTGATACCAGAACGTCTCATGGTCAAAATATGGCACTACCCCTTTTAATTCCTGCAGTAGGCGCTCCATTAGACTTCTGAAATACCCCGTAGGGGCCATGCTAAACTCCAAATGCATCTGTTGCATTTTGAATGCCCCCTTATGATCACATTGTTTGTGCTTCCGCATTTCTGAATCTACTGCAACTGTGATAAGCCTGCGCAAGGTCCAATTTCGCAAAAATTCTTTTTTTATACCTCCCCCACAAAGATAGGGTATTACAGGTACTGTACCCTGATCTGGGTATGCTGCTTGTTTTAGAGCAATGGTGGGGTGGCCTTGTTATCTCGCATGAATTTGCGTACGGACCCATCGTATGGTTTGATAGGAGTTCACAATGGGTTTCCCACCTTCGTGGTCTATTGGTTCTAATAACCCCCTTGTGCGAGTAAGTCGTTTAGTTCTAATGTGTTCACAATTTTTGTTTTAACACAATAAGGGACTACGCCTCGCCTTTAACCTTATTTGGGCTATATTGGATTCAAATTAAAAGATAGGGACCCTCGTACTTTGCCCCATTCTCCATTTGACAAGCATTCCTGGAATTCTCTCGATCAGTTCTGCTTCCCAGTTTGTTCTCAGGTGTGTTGTTTTTATTCGCTGTCAGAGCTCCTCCCTACTGGTTCGAACCACTTGAGTCTGCAGTAGGCTGTGTGATCCCATGTTGACATATGTTAGTGGGAAGGATTTTGTGTATTTTTTTTTAAATGATTGGAAATGTCGGGGGTTCGACTACAGGAATTCTGTTTTCCTGGTAGTCTTTTAAGTGTGAGTTTTTGTTTTTTCAGTGTCCTTCTTTTCATATCGCTTGAGGCTTTTGAGATGTTCCATATACCATTGATAGATTACAAGTCGGGAATCCATCCTCGCATCTACATGGCTGGTTCTGTGGTGACTTTATCCACCCAGTACTTCTTCTTCATTTATGCACTGCGAGTTTCCATAGTTAGTTGTCTGGTGTTCTTGTTTTTCTATTGGTTGCCTTCCTACTGCTTGTTTCTGCTTTCTGGCTCCAATGGGCTCCTTGTCTGCCTCTCTCTCTCTGAGCGGAGGTATTTCGCTCCTTCATCTAGGACTTATAGTTATTTTCAGTTTTTGCATACCCTAGCTATGTGTCCCCTACCATTCACAATGCCTGCATGTTTAAAGTAGTCATCGAAGAAACCGACATTCGGAAATGTGGCTGTGGTCCCCTCCGCAACTGGCCCGACAGTGTAATCCCGACTTCTTTTCCTTCACTCCCATCGGCCTTCCCAACCAGAGTTGATGTTCTTCTTCTTCTTTCCCTCATCAGTTTCGGATATAGGGATTTGTGTCCTCATGGTGTGTTGTGTGGTGGTTTTGAGTTCCGTTCTTGCTTCTTGTCTTGAGGCTTCTGCGTTAGTGTCTTTCAGGATTTCTTTGTGTTATCTTAGTCAATTTGTGTTATGGCCAGCTGCTGGATTTTCTGTGTGCTTGCTTCCGCGTCGGTGGCTTCTTCTATGGCCTCAGTCAATGTTATTTTGGGTCTGGTCAGTAGTCGGCTCTGTAGTGTAAGGTCTCTTTATCCGAGGACTACGTGGTCTCTCATGGCCTCGTCCATGTTTAGGAATTTGCATGCTCCTCCAATGTCTCCTAGAGCTGCAACAAAATCTCTGATGCTTTCACCTTTCTTTTGGTCGCACTTGTAAAATTCGTGTCTTTTGATAAGGCATGAGACGGTTGGTGTATAATGGGCTCGCAGTAACTTGTCTAAGTCCAATCATGCCATCTTCTTTAGATTGTGGGGTGACGTCAATGCCTTCACCATTTTGGAGACTGTGGATCTGCAGTGGGTGAGGAAAACGGCTCTCTTCCTATTTTTGGATATTCCTTGGAGCTCGTTCCTTTCTAGAAACATGAGGAATCGATCGATGTACAATTCCCAGTCTTCTGTTTCTGGGTTGAATGGTGTGGGTGGCGAGTTGTTGGCCATCTCGTCTAGCTCGGTTCCCGTTGCCATGTGCTCAACTGGTCTCCTTTGTCTCAGTATCCTACCTTCATCGCCAGTGTTATGTTGTGGGAAAGATGACTTGAGACCAGTTACTCTTTAGTTGCTTTTAATTCTCTGGAACTGAACAATAGTGGAGCTGCGGCAGCCTCCTTTATAGCGGCTGCTCACGGTTCTTGGCCAATGACGGCTATTCAAGTTTCCTGCTGTCCAGCCAGACCAATCAGAATGGAACATTCAAATATTCAAATATACAACAGATAGCTGTGCTCTAAATCACAATCATGTAGCCATGGGACACTGCAAACCAAGTGGGATGGAATGGCAATCAGAACTTTGAATCCCAAGTACCTTTTCTGGGATCCTTTGTGACTTTGAATGGTCTCTAAGTAATTGGTTGTAACTTGAGGATGGCCTGTACATGAGAACAAGGCTGGAACTCTAGAGGAACTCAAATGATACTATACCTGATGACCTTCTCCTCTATTGGATAAACTAGCTTTTTCCCACCCTGGTCCCTTCCAATATGTAGGAAATTATAATTTTCTGAATTGCTGATGGTTGGGAAATCCTGAAATGGTTGACCAAACTTATCTAGATTTGGGAAGAACGGTGACCTTTCAGAATCAAGAAAATTAGAAGCTAGTGATTCCAATTCCCTCCCCCACTTTTCTTAATTACTTTCAGAGAAATCTGGATTCAGCACCAGATTCCCCACACATTAATTCTGCACACTGTGAGCAGCAAAGATAAACTGCCTTGGTTTTAGCATCCGGTATTTATCTGCTGTCTTGTGCCAAAGTAATGAATGGCAGTAATGGCTCCTTCCCCCATCCCTAGAGGAACAGAGAGCAGTAACAGTTGTGCATTAAAAGGAAGCATGCTTGAGCCAATCTGATTAAGATTTTCAAATAGGAAAGCTTTGAGTTTAAATGTGAGAATTAGCATTTTGAATTGTTGGTATAATGAGAAGCCAAAGGCAGCATAATATAACCATCTTTCTGGCAGAGAGTCACAATTGCAAAGCCAAGAAAACAAAGGAAAAGCTCTTCATTCAGAAATATTTTTTTTCAGTCAACCAAGTCTATTCATATTTTTCCTTCTTCTCTTCCTGTTCCTTGCTCTCTCCATCTTTCTCCCACACTCCCCACCTGACCCTCCTGACCCTCCTCCACCAGGTTTTTTGAGAATTGATATATTTATTTTAGGATTAGATTAATAAGACTTTGTGACTGGTCAATTGACACTGTGATAGCACCAAGTGAGGTGCTCAGAACTTTGGAAAGAAATTATTCTGTTCTAAACTTGGCGCAAGCAAAAATCAGAAGGGAGGGGAGGTGACCAGAAAAAAAAATCCCAAATGAGGGAAAAAATAAAATAAAGATGCAATGGAAGAAGGAGGTAAGAGTCACTGGAGAGACCTGTATTCACTGGATGACTTTGGACTCCACAAAGTTACCTTGGTGGCAGGAAATGGGAGAAGGAAATGATAGACCCAATACACAATTAGAGTCACTCTGGTCTCACAGCTCCTGTTCCAGGAACAGGTGGTAGCTGTAGCTAGGAGGGCCTTTGCACATCAATTGCACCTATTCCTGGATCAGGCAGGGGCTGCTCATGGTCACTCATACCCTTGTGATCTCTAGATTGAACTCTTGCAATCCATTCTGCATGGGGCTATGTCAGGCACCAAGAACCAAGGACACACAGTAATTCTTCTAACCAGATTTCTTTATTGTTCTGTACCTTTGGACAGAATCTTGCCAAACTAAAGCAATCTGCTGTATCATTGCAAGCCTATACTCAGAGAACTATTAGACAGAGGTTGTCTTTATCCAAGCCACCACAGCCTTCCCTTGAAGAGTATTGAGTAGCTTCAATTGATTCAGATCAAAGCAGGATGGCCAGTTAATGGTGTCAATTTTTTAGCACATGACACCACTGCTTGATGAGCTGCATTGGCTTCTGGTGAGCTTCCAGGAGCAATTCAAGATGCTGAATTACTTTTAAAGTCCATCATGGCTTGAGACTGCGCTACTTATGCAACTGACTCTCCCCAATTGTTTCTATCTATCCCACTCAGTTCATCAGGAAGGGCATGCTCGAGGTATCATAAGTGACAGAATACTGGCTGACAGGGCCAGGAAGAAAGTCTTTTCTGCCATGGCACTCATCTTATGGAACATAATTCCACCTGAGATCTGTTTAGCCTTGGCTCTGCTAGTCTTTCACAAGGCTCTAAGAACTTGGTTTTGTGCCCAGCTAGGTGTCTCTTGGCTATGTGGCCAATTGTTTGGTTGATGCTTGGCTGCTATGTGTTTTTAATTTGTCCTGTATTCGATTGTTTTTGTCTATTTTATTGTAAGCCATTCAGAGTCATTATGTGTGATGGGCAGCTATATAAATCAAATAAATAATTACATAACATGTTGCCTTGAGGCACTGAAAAGAAGATGGGGACTAATAAACAAATCTAACACATATCTATAAATTAGTAAAACTGGAGTGACATGACAATTCTGTTGCTGTCCAGGGATGTGAACCCAAAGGAAGACAAAGGGGAGTTAGGAAATGTGCATAGATTTATATTTATTATTGGATTTTGTTTTGGTACTTGTCAGTTTTTGACTCCTAATGATTTCCTGGATGATCACAGCACTTGTTCTAGCAAGATTTTCAGAAGTGATTTGCCATTGCCTTCTTCCTAGGGCTCAGAGAGAGAGATTGGCCCAAGTCACCACCTGACTTTGTGATTAAGGTGGGAGTTGAACTCACAACCATCAAGGTTCTAGTGTAGAGCTTCACCGTTACATCAAACTAATTCCCAACATTTTGATATTAATTTGGAGATACTTGGTGAAAGTGAGGAGGTTCTACAGGGAATGATCAACAGAGTCAAAAATGGTGGCCATGATAGTGATCAAATTTCCATCTATTTTTATGTGTACTGTGTATAAAAACAAAGGCAAGAAAATTAGTTTGAAGCTTGATTTGGCTTCTGATGCTCATATTCTCTGCTTATTTATTGGTTTAGTGGGAAGGTGGAACATCTCTAAAGCCACTCTCCTGAAAAGCCATTGATCCATGTAGCTCAGGAAGAAGAACCAGTAACTTCTAAAGCCATGAAGGATTATTCTACAGTGATTCCACTGCTCCAATAAAGATGTTCATAGAACTTAATGTTTGAGATTTTCTTTTATGATGTTTTGCTGCTTCACATGAAGTTGTTAATTAAGAACAGCACAGCTGTCCATTCAACAAAGCCCAACATGGGCATTGAAAAGAACCAATAGGGAGATGGTATCTACTGGTTCATTGGTGATAGCCTTGCCTAACTCTTATCAGTATCTGATAAATGATAAGCCAAAGGAAGTTAAATAGATTTATTCCCAAAGAGACTGCAGACTCATCACAGCAGTTTCATGCTGCAATCTAATTACCTATATGACTTCCAGACACATTAAATTAGTTAAGAGTTCCTTTTGAAAAACTCACACTGGGATTCCTTATTCTTCCAAATTATCACCCGCTTAATTTGTATTCTCCTTGCTAGAGCTTCTTGAAGGTACTGGCCAAGTATGTGGTTCATCAATGTCGAGAACAGGTTCAATGCTGTGAGAACTTGGTAGTTATCAACATGACACAACAGCATAAACATGCAATAATGTAATGTTGATAGCTTTTATGAAGTGACAAAAATTTTAAAAGCTGTAGTTTGAAGCACCTGGAAGATTTCCCTCAAGGGCTTGGAAGTCTGTCCTTGATCTTTTGGAACCCTAAATGCCAAGGGTCTTCAAACTCCCAAATTTAAGACTGGTGGACTTCAACTCTCAGAATTTCTGAGCTAACATGACTAGAGGATGAATTCTGGGAGTTGAAGTCCACCAGTCTTAAAGCTGTCAAATTTGAAGACCCCTGCTATACATCACAATCCTTTCAACAAGATTGAAGGGAGAAGGAATAGCTGCAAAGAAAGTGGTTTTACAATTCTAGATTGTAATGTAATTATTCAACAATTCTGGGTGATGGTGGAGGTGGGCTCCTTTTCACTCTTCACTATTTCAGGCATGGACAACCATCTGTTAGGGACACTAACAGTGTAATTCTGCAGTGCAGATGCTGCACTGAAAAGGGAATTGGCCAAATGAGCTTCAGGAATCCACCATTCTATAAGTCATCATGATCTTCTGGAGAAGAATCCTGACATGGCTATATTGAGAGTGCAACTCTCAGGATCTTCCCAATTATATCTGCCAATCTCATCAGATCCAGCATAAGGAGTAGGTTGTGGGTGCTATCTACTAACATCTGGTGGGACTTAGGAAATGAGCTTTTTCTGCCATGGTGCGTAAGATGTAGAACATCATCCCCTTCCCAAATTGCCACCATTTTCCAGCTTTGTGGTGGGACTGAAAGGGGATGGTTCTGCATGAGTGATGGGCATGCACACATGCAGCTCCATTTGCATGAGCAGTGGGCACACATACCTGTCACTCATGGAAGTGGAGCTGTTCATGCACTTGCTCGCCACTTCTAAACAGCCTATGGCCCAGTGGTGGTATTTTATTGATTCGGTCTGGTTCTGCCAAGCCAGTAGCAGCGATGAGCAGTGGCGACTGAACCAGTTCTCTCAGATGCTCTGTGTTGGGTCCATGCCCACCCATCTGCCTGGGCTCCCATACTAACCTTTATGTCCTGCTTTTGAAGTGCAGCTGCTTTGCACGGCACAGCAAATGCTGTGAGGCAGCTGCTGAAGTGACAGGGAGAGTGCAGGATTGCAGGAGGTGAGTCAGAATGCCTCTGGGCCTGTGCAATGTGTGCATTTGGTACGCATGTACAAAGTTCATGCAAGCAAAGCGCACCCACCAAGCCACACCTACCGAACTGGTTGTAAAAATATTTGAAGCACACCACTGCTATGGCCCAGTAGTGGGCCATGGCCCAGGAGTTGGGGGCTCCTGCTTTAAAATGTAGTTATGTCAACAGGGTTAAGTATCTCAGGGATATGGAGAACTGGTGAGAGGGCTACATTGTACATAATATCAAACATACTCTCTTCGAATCTTTTAAAACAACAACAACAACTACTACTACTACTACTACTACTACTACTATTATTATTATTATTATTATTATTATTATTAATAATAATAATAATGCTTTTATGGTCTGTTCTTACTATACATCATCCAGGGTCACATACATGAGATGGACAATTATATAAATGTGATGAATAAATAAATAAGTTCCAAACAAGAATAGGATAGAACCAAAATAGAGAAGATTCTGCAAGCATATAACGATAGCAGTAAATCTGTATCTCTGTCTAGACGAGGGATGTCAAACTCGATTTCATTGAGGGTCGCATCAGGATTATGTTTGGCCTTAGAGGACCGGAGTGAGCGTGGCCAAGGTGGGCATGGGTAGCATGATGTCACTTGTGTCAGGGGGTGCCTGTGGTGGCGTGACTGCTCTGCCAGAAAAAAGGGGCTCATGAGCTCCATTTTCGACTGTGATGGCCTCCTGCAATGCTCTGTCAGTGAAAATGGAGCTCGGGGGCTACGCGTGGCCCTCCTAAGCTCCATTTTCACTGGCAGAGGCAGCATGGGCAGTCCTTCATTTCCAGTTTTAAGCACCCCATGGGCCAGATCTAGCCCCTGGGCCTTGACTTTGACACTCCTGGTCTAGACAGATGCTGATCATGAAAGTTTTAAGCTCCTCTGAGAACTAGAAACAGGATACCAAGATGAAATTTTAGTTAAATTGTCCAATGATTTTATCTTCCTCTTCTCCTCCATTATCATCCATTATTAACAACAATTCCCAAATAAAATAAATTCATCAGCTTAAATTTCAGTACTGTAAATGTGCATTTGTAAACTCACCAATTGCACAGTCTTTATATTACAAGGGCATGGCAGCAGTGATGTACCACTATCTCCAAGAAAAAACTGCAGTATTTAAATAAAGTAATTTTAATGGGATTCCAAAGCAAACCAATGTAAAGAAACATTTCCAAAATGTAATGCACCCTCTACCGAAGGAAGAGGAATCAAATTTAACATAATCAGAAGCAAGACTGAAAAGAAGGACAAACTTTTGTGTTTGTATTTCCTTTGGATAAATTTATCCAAAGTCCTCTTTAATCCTTTCAAGTTTTTCAGTTCTATCTGAAGGTCAAGGTCTGCCAACATTTGCCATTGTTGATATTCAAAATTCAGCTACAGATGAATTTTTTTTTTACCATATCTGATTTTACCCTATCTGGCTAGCAGAGGGAAATAAAATATATATTTAGAACAGATATAAATTATGGGGAAAAAGATAAAGATAAAGCAAGCAGATATACTATCAACATCATCACAATTGCTTTCCCTTGCCACTTAACCATTCTCCCAATTTTTTAAGATATACATTCTATCAGAATGTATTCTAACTTCCATCAGAAAATGAGGGAGGGAGGGAGAAAAAGAAAAATTGATTTGTATCATGCTTGTGGGTATTTTTGCAAGGCGCCCAAATTGCAAAGAAATTCCTTAGGTTTCTGAAGAATTCTAAAGAGATTTAACAAATATATATTTTTGAGAGTCTGAGATTTTTCACTTGAGCAGCAGAGTCACCTGTGTTTCCATATGACTTCAAAGCTTGATAATCCAAATAAATTATGTTACATTGGAAGAAGAGGATTTTTAAAGCACCTGAAGATGGGAATCTCTTTTCCAAGGATGCATCTGCCAGAAAAAAATAGATATAGTTATCCAATGTGGTTTACTTTAAAATTATTTCAAGTGTACTATTATAAAAACAATCAAAAAATTGCGTATTTTACCTGAGGATAGATTTTACTCTCTCTGAAATGGAGTGTTATTTCTGTTTATCTTTTCCACCTCAAAGGCCTCTGGGAGAGATTTCAATGCCATCTTGCTTGATAAAGAATTTTGGAGAATTTAGAAACATACACTTTTACATGCTGACCTTGAGCTAAGGTGGGGATATGTTAGCTCATTTAAACTTCATGAAAAGAACTTTTCAAGAGCTACATGAAAAAGAACTGATATTTTCAGAAGCTGTCATTCAAGTTTACATCATTTCTTTCCTCATTGGATGAAAATTTATGATGATTATGTATCTTCACTGGAAGTCCTACCCAGAGTATAAACATTGATGACATAACCAGAAGGTTGCTGGAAGAAGCAAGAAGCATAGAGAACAACTGAGAAGGAACAACCACAAGAAGAGAAATTGTGTTCAACTGCCTATATTGTTTAAGGAAATGTTTTCTGTGGGGCTAGGGGACATATAGCTAAATTCTGTAAAGAGGAAAACAACAGAATACTAGTAAACACCAGAAGCGAAGAAGAATGTTAGTTTAGCTATGTCTGGCAATTCAACTGTAAAACGTGATTTATGGGTTGTTGATAGTGGAGCATCACAATGCATTACTAAAGATAGAAAAAAGGTTTGTAAAGAATGTCCACGAGTAAACAACATGTTTCATTGGCAAATGGATGGAAGATTAAAAGCATCAGGTCAAGGTACTGCATGTTGTTCTTGTATAAATGAACATTTAACTATGTTTATATGTACCTAAACTGAAATTTAAATTTGCTATCAGAAAGGGCTTTAGTTAATATGGTTATGTTAGTAACCTTTAGGGGAGATAACTGTTATAAGAGAGAAAGAGGGTAAAAGTGTTTCTGCTTTACTTAAAGAATGATTTATATGTAATACATGATGATCAGCTGAAGATGGCTAACTCAGTTTATAACAATGTTAAAACCATATGATGAATGTATACATTTACTGCATAGATGTCTAGAGCACATGAATTTCAAATGCTCAAACAATACTTTGAATTGACAGAGGGCAGTAAAATTGAAACCCTGGTGAGCAAGTATTTACATTGTAATGCTTGTAGTCAAGACAAGAGTAAGGTTACTCCAGCAAACAGACTAAATGGGTTTAAGACCAAAAGAACTTTAGAGATTGTTTTTGTTGACAGAAGCACATGTTCACTGTAGTGCTAATGCAAAATTTATTGAACACGTTGTGATGGGATAAACTGGAACAGGAGTCCAGCAATGAATATTATTATTTGAGACCCAAATAGTTCCTAAAGATAAAATCAGTAAACCACAAATAGCCATTAAGAGGAAGCACAGGAGGAAGTAGTAGAACAGGACAGGAAGAAGTAGAGAAACAGGAGCAGGTGGCACAGGTGAGTCACCAGTAAGCCCTGTATTACCAAGACGTTCAACCTGAGTAACACGACCACCTGATAGATATCAGGCTAGATGTTGTATGCCAACTTAATCAGTTCCTAATACTGTGTGAAACTAAAACTGTATCCTGCTAAGGATCCAGGCTGCTTTGCAGAAAGCAATGGATAAGGAACTAAAATCTTAAAAAAACTGGAAGTATATGCAAATGTTAACTTACCACCAGGTAAACATGCCATAGGATGTAAATGATATATAAACTGAAGACAGGTGTCAGATGGACCGTTACCCATAAAGCCAGGTTAGTAGCACAAGGGTTCTATCAGACAGCAAATGGACTATGATGAGGTGTTTACACCTGGTCTGAAGGCTACACATTAAGGGCAGCATTCGCATGGGCAGCTAAGGAAGAAATACATTGTAAATCATTTGGATGTAGAGACAGCTTATCTGCATGTACCATTGCAACACACTATATATTTAAGAAACTTTTAAGTCTAAAAATGAGAATATTGATAATAATGATTGCTGGAAATTGAAAAAAAGAGTCTTTATTGTTTGAAGCAATCTGGATATGAGTGGAAACAATGTATAGTTAAAGTAAAATGATTTAGCTAGAATACTGTATGTCAGAAAATAATATAGCAGATCATTTTACAAAGGCCCAAGTTCTATAATGCATAAGGGTAGCTGTGAAGATTATTGGACTTAGAATGTAAGGTTGTATTATATTGTCTTACCCAAAAGGGGAGAATGTTAGCGAATATGAGTCACCTAACAGGTATTTGGGTTAGAAATATATAAACCAGGATAAACATTTTAGTATTATGTCTTTAAGAGATTGCAAAAACTGCCAATTGGGGTGTTGGTTTTCAAACGGCCATAAGTGGAGCCAGAAACCTGGGTTGTTTAGTCTTAGTCTGAGTCTCAGAAGAGAGTGTATCTTTGTTTCCTTCTGTGAGGAAGTATTGCCATTGTTCCATTTTTCCTAATGACTGATATTTCTGGATTTAATGTAAGTCTGATACTGAACTGTTTTGACACTGGAATTTGATTATTTGGATTATTCCCTGGGATGAAAACTGACTGATTTACCTGTGATGACTTTGGACTCCTATTTTGAACTTTGCTTAAACCTTTATTGAAAGTAAAACCCTACATTTACTGTACAGTGTATTTGTGTGCTCTGTGTGTATTATTCCAACACTACTCTCTATATATTTCCCTGTATGTGCTCATTCTTCTAACGGGGAATTACCTCAACAAGTACCATGCTAATTTCAACCTTGGATTTTTTCTCTCTCTCTTATTAGGAAAGCTTGATTACTTTTCCTTTCTGACAGTATTTTGGTTGCTTAAACTCTTAACTGATATCACAACAGGATTTGATCTTACAAAAAAATAGAAAGCAAAATCAAAGAACTTATTATGAAAAGAAGATGATAATTTTATTGAATCTCCAGAAATATATTGATGGCCTTCTTCTCCTATTCTGGTCATCATAGCACAAAGATGCCTTTCTAATCATTTTAACATTTGTCCAGAATGGTATAGGGTCTCCTGCTCAAGCAGGGGGTTAGACGAGTAGACCTCAAGGTCCCTTCCAATGCTATTTTTTATATTCTAAAGGCACATATTCTTATGACTTCATTTCTGTCTCAACCAATCCACCACAGAGACAGTCTAAATCCATTGTTAGTCATTCCAGTTTTGAAGTCGTGTTTTTCACCAACCTTGTGTAATGGTCTGTGAGAAAAACCTTGGGAAACAGAAGGAAGAACTGCTATCTAGACAATGGTAAAAAATTAAATGAAATCTGAGTTCACAGGAGCAGTGGGGGTAGAGAATTAGAGAGGACTCTCCTAATCCTCTGGAATATAAAGCTAGAAGAGTAGGGAAGTGCTTTCACACTTGCAAAATTCTGTTATTTAATCTTGCAATAATGATAGAATTGATGTTCTGCTTTTCCTGTCAGGATTGTCTCAAAGGGAGTCTGGTGGCACAAGGCTTTCTGTGTGAACAGTTTATACATCTCAATTACAATCAGGGGCAGGTTTCAAATTTTTTAACAACCAGTTCTGTGGGCGTGGCTTAGTTGGTGGGTGTGGCTTGGTGGTCATGTGACTGGGTGGACATGGCTTGGTGGTCATGTTACTAGCTGGGTGTGGCCAACTCAACATCACNGAGACAGGAAGTCTAGTCCTGCCAAGAATGTAATAAGGGTTAACAGAGAGGAAGTTTCTGTAAGCAACACCAGAATGTTTCCTTCATGCCTTCCTTACAGGATTAGGTCAATAATTTCTTCTAACAACTAGTTCTCCAAACTGCTTAGAATGTTTACAACTGGTTCTAGTGAATAGGTGCGAACTGGTACAATCCCACCCCTGATTACAATTCAGCTAATTGTGCAATAAGAGGCAGGAGTCTGCCTAGCTCCTTCAGCTTGTTTTAGGCTATTGTGAGCATGCTCCCTTTCTTCTCTCACCAAGCACTGCACTCCACAATCATTTTGAGTGAATAAAGGAGCTGTGGGAGTGCAAGGGTTAGAATGCAGTATTGCAGGCAAAATCTGACCACAGCCAGGAGTTCGATCCTGACCGGCTCCATTACCACCCTTCCAAGGGTAGTAAAATGAGGACCCAGATTGTTGAGGGCAATATGGTGACATTTATAAACCACTCAGAGGTGCTGTAAAAGATTATGTAGTGGTATATAAGTCTAAGTGCTTTTGCTATAAAGCAGACAGCTGGCTTCTTCAGAGGCCAGTCTTCAAGCCCAATCTAAGTTGAAGGACTAAAAGTTCTTAAGCCCCTGTCACACAGCACCAACGGATGGAAAGAGGATGTAAAACAGAGAGAAACACTTGCCATCCATTGGT
>BHFT01026277.1:0-86662 GCA_004320025.1 Laticauda laticaudata
TCTCTCTCTCTCTCTCTCTCTCTCTCTCTCTGTTTCTCCCCCTAAGAACAGAGTTGGAGACAATATCCTGCAATCCCAAGTAAAGAATGATTGATTGGTAGGAAAATGGGATGAGGAATTTTCCTGCAGACTTTTTTGGGGATTTTCCCAGGGTCTCTGGTCCGCAGGATTTAAAATTATGACTTTGGTGGCCCCTGAGGTCCAAAAAGTTGGTGACCCCTGGACTAGACGACCTCCAAAGTCCCTTCCAGCCTTAAGAATAGATGGATGGGTAGATGGGTGAGCAGGCAGGCAGGCAGGTGGGCTGGTCCTTAGATTGATGAATGGATGATGAGTGGATGAATGGAAGGTGGATCCTTGATTTGGAATGATGTCAAAATGAATCCAGCCTTTTGAAGTTCAAATCAAGCTATGCAAAGATCCAAACATCAGTTGGGGAAAGACGTGGGTGGATAGGCTCTCTGCAGCTGACAAAGGAAACAAGGAAATCGATGTTGTTTGGGGAAACGGGATAACAAAGTTTCTGTTTGCTTTAAGGAACTAGGATTTTAAAGCAAGATTGCACCCTTTGAGACAAGTTTAAGTCTCCAATATAGCAAATTAGTTATTTACAAACTACACCATAGTTTTCTTAATTTAATATTTTCAATGTTCTGAACATTTCTAGTATTTTTAATTACCATGTAATTTAATTTTTCTGTGTTGGTTTTCTCAGTTTATTCATTTTCAATTTTCAAGGGTCCAAAGACTCTTTGACAGCCTTGGAAGAATTATGTGGTGGTTACCAGCTGCTTATTCTTCTGCTTGAAAAACCATAATTACTTCATGACTCATTCCTTGTGTTTAGGCCTATAAATACTATTCAGTGCTAATAAGATGTGAAATTCAAAATACCCAGCCTGGGATGCTCAGAATTCTTGCTTTATACCAGTGAACACAGTCTGAATGCTACAGCTGCGGTGTGACCGGGTTGCTTTGTCAAATCATGATTTGCAGTGCAAATTCTACGAGATTATTAATTAAGTCAGAAGGAAGAGAAAGCTGTAAAATGAAGAGGAAAAAAAAAAGAAAGTGAAAGAGGGAGAAGAAATTAGTGTCAATTCACAAAATATTTCTATGGTCTTTGTAGAGTTGCCAACAGAAAAGGAGGGCGGAGCAGTGTAGCTGCTTGCAAAACTGAAATTGCATTCCATAAATGTTTTCAAAGATAGTAACTAGATGACTGAAGTTTCTACCATGCAAAATTAACTGGAGAGCATGATTGATGGCTCTTGGCTATGGATGTGTCCCACTGGAGAATATGAATTAAGATACACTCAGGGGTGGGGGGAAAACCAGGGTCAAGGGTGACAATGAATGATGTGTTTCAGAGTTGGCTACATCCAGGCAGTGTCAGACAGTTTAACTCCCAATAAATCCTTTTTAAGTTTTGGAAGTTTGTCTCGAGACTCAGGATTTAAATGGGGGTAACTGCCGGAATCCTGACAACTAGGTTGTTTCAGCCTTGTCAACAAGCTCAAGGATTTTTGAAATGGTCAGGAATGTGTAGAGTTATTCAATTGTCATTCTTAATCGTTTCCCGCCTCTTGCTATTTTCTTTTCACTGCAAGACAGGAGCCAATGCTCAAATCTTTGGGGCCCCTCTAGGATGTCAAATCATATTTGCCCCCCCCTCCTCCCCGACCACTCTTGGGTTCCATACTGTCCCCTGCCCAAAAGCTAGCTTCAGTGGTTGAACTTGGAGCTGAGAAAGGAATGCTAGTAGATGTTTACATGGAGAAAAGAGATTGCTGTGCCTTCGGTCCAAGCCACCAGTAAGATCTTCCATCACTGTGTATAATCCACACTTACACTATAACTTTTTGCAGTTAGTCTTTATTGGTCTATCATTTTATACAGCCTGTAGCCAGTTGCTTTCCCAGTAAAGCTAAAGTAAAACAGCTATCTAGGGGCTTAAAATGTAACAATCAGCAAAGGAAGAGAGTAATAAAACTTGGCATCAAAAGTTGAGTCTGGAAATCAGGATGAATTTTGTTCCTTTTTTTGTGTGTGAAACGTTTTAAAAAAAGGTCTCTGGAACTGAAGTTAAGAAAAGCAACTCAGGGTTTAATTTAAAAAGCCAGAGGAGAAGAGGGAGGGAGGGAGGGAAGGAAGGAAGGAAGGGGATACACAGTATGTATGTGTGAGAGAGGGAGAGGTGTATATTGTTGATCTGCTAGTAATCCAGATAAATAAATCATGAAAAGCACAGTGGAAATAATAAGAGAGGAGTTCTTATAGTATTTATGGGTTATGTTGTCACTTGGATTGCAATAGTTGGTGTTCTCTGTTTATTACAAGAGTTTAACCAGGATTATTTTTGGAATGAAAACAAGCTAGCAATAGGGTGCTAGAAGGGGTAGTTATATCAAAACCCAGTAGATCTAGGAGTATTTCCTCTTTCTAGATACATCTGTTAAATATATTTGAACTACTTTTCTTACATTTTTCTGTAGATCCAGTGGAAGGAAGGAAGATAAATTAAACAAAAGCTGGCTATCTTTGGATTTAAATTTTAATAAATGTTCCCCTATGCAGTAGGGCAGATCTTCCCTGACATGCTTGCCAGCTGCTCTGTAGCACCACGAAAAAGTTTCTAAAGAGCAGAGGAGCATCTGAAAGCTACAGAAGAAGGTTCCCTTGGTTACCGGAAGAAGCCAATGACGTGGGAAGTGCACCAGAGTCTTGGCTTCAGAATTAAATGTTTGCCTCCCCAGATGGGAAAAAGATGCACATAAATTCCTGCTGCTGTTGGGAGTGTTTATTATTCTGCCTTTACAATCTGAAGGCACTTTCGAACGGTCCTCTTTTGAAACATACCTTGTGAGTTGCCCCTCCCAACCTCTAGATCAGGGGTCTCCGATCTTGGCAACTTTAAGCCTAGCGGACTTCAATTCCCAGAATTCTGGGAATTGAAGTCCACTCGGCTTAAACTTGCCAAGGTTGGAGACCCCTGCTCCAGATGTTTTCCTCTGACCCTTTGCCTGTGCTGGCTGGAATTCATGAGAGCTGAAGTCTAAAACATCTGGAAGGTTCCCAATTGAGAAGGACAATCTCATGTGAATTTCAGGGTTGGTTCTTTTTTCTCAGAGAAGGGTGTGCATATTTGTGTGGGTGTGGGTATTTGTCATATTTTAAAGCCTCTATCAATTTTGTTGTTACTTGCTTTTTAATAATAGGATCACATGTCAATGAAGCAAAACTGAGAATGAATAGGCCACCGTCTAAAATGCAGTAGAGCAATTAAAAATAGGTACAATCAATATTTTAAAACTTCAGGGCACCGAGTGAGGAGAATGGTTAGTTCCTGACAGAACAATTAAATCAGTGGAACAACTTGCCTCTAGAAATTGTGAATAGCAATAGCACTTAGATTTATATACTACTTCACAGTGGTTTACAGCCCCCTCTAAGCGGTTTACAGAGTCAGCCTATTACCCCCAACAATCTAGGTCCTCATTTTGCCGACTGTGGAAGGATTGAAAGCTGAGTCAACCTTGAGCCTGGTGAGATTCGAACTGCCAAACTGCAGTCAGCCGGCAGTCAGCAGAAGGAGCCTGCAGTATTGCACTCTAACCACTGTGCCACCAGAGCTCATATGTACAACCACATGAACAAATTGTACTTTGTTGTGAGGCTACATTAACAGAATTTTACAAGTTCTGAAATCTCCTGCCGTCTCCTTGATGGATGCAGAGAAGTTTAAGGAGGTGGGATTCCCTTCTAAGTTTCGTTCTTTGTCCATTATACAGCTGTGGGCTATGCCCTCTCTTATCTGACCTTCCCTTGGCATCATCTCCTCCCTCTGTCTCCCAAGGTCATACAGGTAGCCTTCAGCTAACAGCCATTCATTTGGTAAGCAAACTTACAACGGCACTGAAAAAGTAATTTATGACCATTTATTGACCACTTATAACCATCACGTGATCAAAAATTTGGGATGCTTGGCAACTGCTTCATATGTCAGGATTCCAGCAATCGGTCGAATTGAATCATGATTCTCAAGCCAAACTTCAAAAAACTTCAAAGATTTCATTAGAGGCAACATACTGGCACTGCCTTGTATGAAGCCAACCCTGGCATACGTCATTTACAGTCCCCTGTGACCTTGTTCCCCCCTCCCTCCTGGGTGTCTCATAAACCAGATTCTCCAGTTGAGCACATTCACGGGCTGGGTGTGATCATTCACATTCTCCAATTAAATATACTTGAAGACAAAAACTCTGATATTTTAGTTACAATCTTTTAAAGATAAGAGTTACAATGTGCTTCCGCTCTGCTCTTCCAGATTTCCTCCCCCCCCTCTTTTTATAGCAACTACTAAAACAGGCATAGGAATGTTTTATGAGTTGACATCATATTTATGACGGTTGCAGTGTCCCAGGCTGATGCGATCCCCTTTTGTGACCTTCACTGGTCGTTTCAGTTATCCCTTCGGTCTAAGTGATTTGTTGACATACTGAGTGACTTATTGTCATCACTAAGTGATAACTCCTGTGGCAAGAAAGGATGAAAAAATGGGGCAATACCTATTTCACCACTACCTTGTTTAGCAACATAAATTTTGGGCTCAGCTGTGGTCTTAAGTCGAGGACTACCTGGACTCGGATAGCATTACATGCAGCCCCTGTTTTCAGTTCGCTCTCATTTATTCATTCCACTTCATTTTGAGCTGAGCTTTATGGTTTGGGGACCCCTGAGGTAACAAGTGCCAAGTGGCTTGTGTCCTGGGCATGGCTCTTATATATAGTTATCAAAAGACGATCAAAAAAGGTCTATTTGTTTTTAGAGGTTAAGAATTTTCCTACCTGTTCACCTCAAGCTGAAAGATGCTCTCTGCAGCAGAAAGGGTGGCTTTATGAGCCTGATTTTTAGTTACAGACCTTGTAGTCTAATTGCCTGGCTTGACAATTTGTGACTCATTACTGTCTGGCTGTTTGACCATACATTTTGAATAATGTTTCAAGTTGCTTCCTGCTATCCATTATAAAACAACAGAAGATGCAAATTAAATGAGTGTTCTGAATTTCATCAGGATCCAAGATGCAGTGAAAAGCGTTCTCCCTCTGGATGTATTTTGAGAACTTTCACAAAGAAATAAAATAAAAAGAAATAATTTTGAATGTTATGTTCATTAGGCATTCCCTCCGAACGGAAGTTTGGCAGCTCATGGGGACAGAGTGAGAGATGTAATTGCTAGGTGTGAGTTTAATTCACACTTGATTCTCTGCCTTTTGTGATTGGGAAGTGATTTCTTCGCAGTCTTTAGCAATCTAAAGAACATGCAAATCCGCAGGCAACTGATGAGCATTAGAGGAACTTTATATCAACCACCAAATTCCATCCTTTTTTACTTGGCTTCATTTGGCAAAAAATAGGAAGTGCTACAGAGGTGGTATTCAGCAGGTTCTGACCAGTTCTGGAGAAAAGGTGGCAGACATTTTGAGAAGTTACCACCTCTGACTGGCCCCACCCCCATCTATTCTCTGCCTCCCATTGAATCCCAGCTGATCAGCTGGGTCTTCTTTGGTTGCCCTGCACAGAACGGAGCTGGAAAGCAGGTTAGTGGGCTGAAAAAACCCTGATGTAGGCCATAAAGTCCAATCTCCTATTCAGTGCAGGAATGCACATTAAAGCATTTCAACACATGAATCATAAGATTCCTGTCCATGCTGTTTCATACCCCAGATTGGAGGGGGAAATGAATTAACTGATTAACAGATTATCAGAGTTAATCTTGTAGGTCATCTAGTCCAACCCCCCCACCCAAGCAAGAGACCCTACACCATTTCTGACAGATGGGAGTCCAATCTCTTATTGAAAACCTCCAGTGATGAAGCTCCCACAACTTCTGTTCCGTTGGTTGATTATTCTCAATGTCAGAGAATTTCTTTTTATTTCTAGGTTGAATCTCTCCTTGTTCAGTTTCCATCCATTATTCTTTGTCTGGCCTACAGGTGCTTTGGAAAATAGCTTGACCCCTTTCTCTCTGTGGCAGCCCCTCAAAGAGCAGCCCCACTGCTATCATGTCTTACCTGGTTCTTCTCTTCACAAGACTAGCCATGCCCAGTTCCTGCAACCATCCATCATATGTTTTAGCCTCCAATCTCCTAATCATCTTGGTTGCTCTTCTCTGCATTCTTTCTAGAGTATCAACATCTTTTTTATAGACAGGTGACCAAAACTGGATGCAGTACTCTAGGTGTGGTCTTACTATAAGGCTTTATAGAGTGGTATTAGTACCTCACTCAATCCCTCTGTTGTATCCCTCTGTAAATGCAATTTAGGATTGCATTGGCATTTTTGGCTGCTTCTGCACACTGCTGGCTCATATTTAACTGATTGTCCACGAAGACTCAAAGATCCCTCTCACAGTTACTTCTGTTTAAGCCTGGTTTCACCCAGTCTATATGTGTCTTTTGGGGTTTTCCTGCCTACATGTGAGACTTTACTTTTCTCTACATTAAATTTCATTTTTGATTTGATATATTGATCCAATGGCACCCAATCTTCTTTAGTATAGAAGATACTAGTATAGATCAGTACTTCTCTACCCTGGCTGGCTTGCTGGGGAAATTTGGGAGTTGAAGTCCCCTCGTCTTAAAATTGCTAAGGTTGAGAAACACAGCTCTACATTCAGCGAATGGGGAAAAATAGAAATTAGAAACAGGTATTTCTATCCATTTCAGCAATTGCCGGTATAATATTGTGGTGGTGCAGGATATGCATTTTCTCTCTCACAGCTACAGCAGGCTGCTGACTCATCATTTTGTCCTTAGATGACCCCACGAGTTTCTTGTCTGCTGTATGTGAAGCTGTGGGGAGGAGGAGAATAAGATGGAAACAAAAGTGGAATATCATTATGAAGAAGTCACGCTAAAAGCTTCTGCATCCAGAGCGTTTGGAATTTGGCTAGACGTTTGTCATTCCCGGGACTGGTGGCTTTTTTATTTCTGCAGTGTGCAAGAGTTGCATCGTCCCAGCTGGCGGTGTTGCTAGAAATATTGGAGAAAGGCTGAATTCTATAAGCTGTGGCTATGACACAACTGAGCATGTGTATATTTTCATGTTTAGTCTACTTTTGGGCATTGTAAGTTACTATGATACCAGGATGAAAATGATGAATACCTGCTCTAAAATAATATCTGGAACCCCTGCAAAAACTAGCTGTTTAGACCAGCTTGAAATAATAAATAGACTGCTTTAAATAATACGAGAGAAGATGCTCCTTGAGTTTTCTGGGCCAGCACTTATGCAAGAATTACAAAGCTGGAACATATCCAGTCAATGGTTGTCTGGTTTCTTCTAAAATATCTCAACTGAGGGAGGAGCTATGCACCATTTCTTTTGGTAATGATCCCATTGTTGAAAGTCTATAGAGATTCTTAGTCATCCAGGTCATGGTTGTCCCAAAGGTGCTTTTTCAGGAGGCAACTGGACTTTCTGGTTTTTTTCTTTGAATGAGATTGAAGGATGAACACCTTTCAAATGGTGTGGGAATAGGAATGGATTTCCAGAAAAATTGCATACTACAAGATCCATTTGCACTATTCAGGTGACCTTGAGGACACAGAAAAACCTCTAAGTGCCTCAACAACTCTCTAAAATGATGCAAATGACCAGCTGTCTGCAAGGAATATAAATCCTTCCATACCTCACTATCCTGTCAGAGCTGAAGAAGCTTCTTGGATGAGAAGTGAAATGTCTTCAAAGAAAAAACAAGAAAGTTCAGATGCCTCCTGAAAAAAGCACCTTTGGGATCCCATTGTTGAATTGCATGAGGAACCCACCCACCCCACCCCACCTGTTCAGGATTTGATCACTTCATTTTGCCAACGGTTAATTGAAATCAATCATCTGAGTAATCAGATAGTCCTTGCTCAATGACCACAGTTGGGATGATGTCACCATCCCAATTGTGATAAGTTACAAAGTGATAAGTCGTAGTTCATAAATCACAAGATACAATCATAAACATAAGATACAAACAACAATTGATAAATCATACCAATAGGACAAGGTAGTCGGAAAGAATAGAGGTGAGAAAGATGAGAAGATTAGAAGGATAAGGTGACAAGGATAACAGCAAGATAGCCTACTACATATGTTTAGGCATAAGACAGTGCTGTCCCCATGATTTAAAATTATGAGTTTGGTGGTCCCTGAGGTCCAAAAGGATGGTGACCCCTGCTCTGGAGAGAGTGGATTGTTTGCACTGGGAGGCACAGTGCTGTCGGAGTTTGGTGTTTAGCAGAGTGATAGCACAGGGAAAAAACTATCTTTGTGTCTAGCTGTTTTGGTGTGCAATGCCCTATAGCAGCATCTTAGGAGGAAGTTACTAAGCAATAAATCAAAGAGTCTCCAAACACCAACTCAGATATCCTTAATGTCCACCAGGCTCGAGTATTAAACTTCTTTGCCTTCTGCAAAGAACTGTAGTTTCTCAGCTAGCTTTTATCTTCTCAGGGTGGGGCCATTACCTTGCAGCCTTATTCCTGAGTCACCCATGGTGCTGCAGCTGCTCTTCGAGCAGCCCTTTGCGCACATGCACTTGGCACAGGCTCCTCAGGGATCTCTTCCTCACTGCTGCCAGCCTCCACAGTCTCCGAAGGCAGCACTCCATTCCCTGATGGTCCTGGCCCCATCCCTGCATCACACGCAGGCCCCTCATCTGAGTCCTCACTCTCCAAGACCTCAGCCATCCGCACCTGCTGCCAGTGAACCACAACAGGTAGTCCTCAATTTAAGACCACAGATGAGCTCAGAATTTATGTTGCTGAGTAAGAAATTTACTAAGTGAGTTTTGACCCATGATACCATTTTTCTTGCCACATTTGTTAAGTGAATTACTGCAGTTGTTAAATTAGTAACCCGGTTGTTAAGTGAACCTGGTTTCCCTATTCACTTTGCTTGTCAGAAGGTTGTAAAAGGGGATCATATGACCCAGAAACACTGCAACCATCATACATATGAATCAGTTGTCAAGCATCTGAATGTAAATTACATGAACATGCGGATGCTGCAACAGTCAAAAGTCTGAAAAATGGTTTCTAAGTCATTTTTTTCAGGGCCATTGTAACTTTGAATGGGCATTAAGTGAACTATTTTAAGTTGAGGACTACCTGTACAGGTAATCCTCAACTTACAGCCATTTATTTAGTTACAATGACACTGAAAAAAAAAAGGGACTTGTGATCGGTCATTGCATTTAGGAGCATTGTAGCATCTCCACAGTCACATGATCAAAATTTGGGCACTTGTCTCTTGCTAGGCATGATACCTGAAAAGTATAATAAAGGGAATCCATATTTAATATTACATGTCTTGACAGCAACAAGAATTGTATATTCACAGCACTAGAAAAATGAGGAAACGCCCACAGAGGATGATGTAACTATGTTTTTTTTAGATTGTGCAGAAATGGATAGGTTGACATTAGTAGTAAAAGCAAAAGAAGCTACAGAGTATTTTTGAACATGAGATTTGTTTTATAAATGGTTAAATAGTAAAGGTAGAAATTAGGAGTGGAAAAAGTATCAGTGTATAAGAATAAATAGATCCAGACAATAGGCTGTTCACTAAGCACTGTAATGTAATGTAATGTAATGTAATGTAATGTAATGTAATGTAATATGTAATGTGAAATATATAAATAAACTGTTTAAAATTTTTTTGGGCACTTGGCAACCCAACATGGATCTTACGACAGTGGCAGCATTGGGTGGGATACAACCAGTGTTGCTACAGGTTCGGTGAGAGTGTGTTTTGCTGCGCATGTGCAGCAAAAATCAGCTGCATGTGCCCGGACAGCTGAAAAGCACTGTGTGCAGGTGTGCAGCATTTGAAAATCCTCTTCTTTCCTGCTTTTTTAACCTCAACTGTGCTGTGCAAAGCAGCTGAGGTTGAAAAAGCAGGAAATAAAGGACAGCCAAGAGCCCAGGTGGGTGGGTGGGCCAAACAGACGACTAAAAGGTCGTCACAGCAAATTGGTTCAGTGACTGCTGCTCTTCAGAGCTACTGATTCTGTAGAACCGGGCTGAACCGGTAGCATCCCACCCCTGGGCAGCATCCTAGAATCATATGATAGCCATTTGCAAGCTTCCCAGTCAGCTTCTGCCAAACAAAGTCAGCGGGTGAAGCTGGATTCCCTCAACCACTGCAGTGATTCTTAATAATGTGGCGAAAAAAGATGAAAAATTGGATATGACTCACTTAAGAACCACCTTACTTATCAACAGAAATTTGGTCTCAATTATGGATGTACCTTGAGGACTACCTCTCTTGAGTCAATGGTTGGGAGATATATGAGTAAGGGATAACTCCATGTTAATCATACTAGATATAAGTTGTACAAGACAATTGGTACCTTTATTAGGTGATATAATAGCTGTCTTCAGGTGATATAATACAGGTGATATAATAGCTATCTTCCTGTTCTTCAAAGCAGAACTGGACAAGAAGTAACAGGATGATTATTAAAGAAAGATCAAGTAAGGGAAAGTTTCCAGACATTGAAGACAATTAATAAATGAAAAAACCTTCTCTCTGGAAGTTGTGGGTCCTCCATCACTGGAGGTTTCCAAGAAGAGCTTCAACAGCCATTTGTCTGAAATGGTCTAGTCTAGAGTCTCCTACTTGAACAGGGGGGTTGGACTAGAAGACCTCTAAAGTCCCTTCCAATCTTGTTATTTTATGCTCCGTGTTCTGTTTTGATAGGGTTTCAAGCAGGGGTGGGATTCAATATTTTTAACAATCGGTTCTATGGGCATGGCTAAGTTGGTGGGCGTGGCTTGGTGGTCATGCTATTGGCTGGGCATGGCCAATTCAATATCACTCACATCGAGGCACGCATCTCTTCGCCTGGTCTCTCATGACTGTGGGGTGCTGCAACAGTCCTAGTCTGAGAAATGGTCATAAGTCACTTTTTTCAGTGCCACTGTAACTTTGAATGGTCACTCCACACAAGCAAAGTACCAGCAAAGGAGGGGAAAAAAACTCCAGAGAAGTTCCAGAGACAGGAAGTCTAGTCCTGCCAAGAATGTAATAAGGGTCAACAGAGAGGCAGTTTCTGTAAGCAACACCAGAATGTTTCCTTCCTGCCTTCCTTACAGGATTAGACCAGTAATTTTTTCTAACAACCGTTTCTCCGAACTGCTTAGAATGTTAGCAAGCGGTTCTCGTGAATAGGTGCGAACCACCCCTGGTTTCAAGATCCTGTTACATTACCCTAGTAGCAATAGCAATTGTTCCAGAACTGAAAATACTTCTTGTTTATGGAAGTTTACAGCTTGACAGATAACAGATAATCAGAGTTGGAAGGGACCTTGTAGGTCATTTAGTCCAACTCTCCACCCAAGCAGGAGACCCTATACCATTTCTGACAGATGGCAGTCCAGTGTCTTCTTGAAAGGCTCCAGTGATGAAACTCCCACAACTTCCGAGGGCAACATCTTTTTCATTGGTTGATTGTTCTCACTGTCAGAAATGTTCTTCTTAATCCAGGTTAAATCTCTCCTTGTTCAATTTCTATCCATTATTCCTTGTCTGGCTTTCAGGTGTTTTGGAAAATAGCTTGAACCCTTCCTCTCTGCTGCAGCCCCTCAAATATTGGAACACTACTATCATGTCTTCAGGATAGAAAGCAAATAGGAGAGAAAGCAAACTGCAGGAGCTGTATGGCCATATCTTTTTTTGAGAAGGCATCTCTTGTTTCCTTTATGCCATCCAATGATCACACAGGTTGCCATCAACTTGATGGCCTTCATCTTATAGAAATTTTGCTTGACACCCAAGAAGCATTTTGCATGATATCAGCTTTGTTATGGTGCTGTTCGTGTGGATATTTGCGTAGCTGGTTGCACATATTAAACCAGGGGTGTGAAACTCCCGTTGTTACAGCATCGTCACATGATATATTGTGACTTTTTTTCCTTTTGTAAACTGGCCGTGCGCATGACCAGCACATGATGCATCTGTCTTGCGGGCCGTGAGTTTAACAGCCTTGTACTAAACAATTGCAGTTTGGTGATCTATTTTTTAGCTCAACAGGTTCCACTTGAAACAGATGGTCTCTTGTGCCCAGAAGTTCAGCATGGAAGATTGAAGCAACTGAAGTGTTCACTAAAAATGGCTGCTTCTTATGAAAAAAGTCCCTTTGCCAGAGAATTAATGATACAACATGCTGTGCTTACCATCATTTTTGTCCATAAACAAAACACCAAATTGTATTTTGAGAAATGTAAAAAAATGATAACTGGGGTTGTGGGGAAGGGAGGAAAGGGCTGGATCAAGTGTCTCTGGGAGGTTGAACAATTAGCCTTGTGGTGCAACCAGAACAATCTTAAACTAAATGCACTAAAACTGTAGAAATGGCTGTAGACTTTAGGAGAAACTCTCCTGTCTGTCATCTGCACCTCTATAACTGTCTGGTTTGGTTCTGCAATCAAACAAGACAGACACAGACTTCAGAGGGTAATTAGAACTGCAGAAAAAACAATTGCTACCAATCTGCCTTTCATTGAGGACCTGTATACTGCACAAGTCAAAAAGAGGGCTATGAAAATATCTACAGACCCCTCACATCCTGAACATAAATTGTTTCAACTTCTGCCCTCAAAATGATGCTATTGGGCACTGCACACCAGAACAACTGGACACAAGGACAGTTTTTTCCTGAACGCCATCACTCTGCTGAACAAATAATTCTCACAACACTATCAAATTATTTACTAAGAGTGTATTACGATTCTCATCCTTCCCAGTATCTATCTCTACCCACTTATGACTATAACCGTGTTGCTTGTATCTTTACAATTTCTATTGTTTTATTTGTTTCCTAGTATCATTTGATTGCTAATCTAACTTAATAGTGTTGTATTTTATGATTCTTGATGAATGTATTTTATTTTTTCTTTATGTACACTGAGAGCATATGCACCAAAGACAAATTCCTTGTGTGTCCAATCACACTTGGCCAATAAAGAATTCTATAAAACATCAAAATGAGAATTGTTCCTATTCGGGATTTAAGAACTTCATTTTATCTCACCTCCAAAAATTGGCCAGCATTATGCTATCCCTGAATGCGCACAGTCCTCTTGCTTTTTTCTGGAAATTGCTCTTATGTTTAAGAGCAGCCCCTCCCCCCCAAAAATGTTTGGTTCATTTTTGCAGGGTCAGGTTCCTCCCAGACTGCTGATCACTGTCTGTTGGAGGGGATGATGTAGTTCTGGGCTTCCTCCCCATGCCAAGCCCAGACTGATTGTTGGAAATAAGGAAATGATGATACATATGACATTAAATAAGGAAGAGCAGTCAATAATTAAACTCTGCCAGGTTCCTCCTCTCATTTAAGTCTACTTCTGGATGTGAGACAAGATGGGAATTAAATCGGAGAGGAGATATGGCAGGAAAGATGCAGATTCATTACAGATAAACCATTCTAGCTGTTCAATTTTACAAACCTAATAAGACGAGCTAAGTTATCTGGAATTTCCTCCAGGGTATATACATGTAACATTGCAGCTAATGACTTAAGAATATCTTCATGGTAACGTTCCCACTTTGCATAATCTAGACTGATCACAAAATCCAATGTATTCTGCTGCCGAAATCAGGTTGTCCTAGAGCCAAAATGTGCAACTGTGTTTCTTTAAAGGACCAAGTCTTGTTTCAGGATCCTTCAGTCTTTCACACCTAGATTTTAGGAGGTGGTATTATAAGGCCTCCTTGGTGCTGTTCGAGCTTAGTTGTTTTCTTAGCAGACATTTCATTACCAAACCAGGTAACATCATAGATGATGTAAATTTAGTTTCTTGGCAAAACTGTATAACTGGAACATACAAAGGATGCAGCTTTACTAAAGCTACTAAAATCTTGACCGTGTTGCTTTTGTCTCTACTTACAGGATTCCACGTGATTCCAACCGTTTCCAACATAGTTCCTGAGAGCTGCTTACTCATTGTCGTAGGATTGCTGGTTGGTGGGCTCATTAAAGCCGTGGGAGAAACCCCTCCAGTCCTAAATTCCAAAGTCTTCTTCCTCTTCCTTCTCCCACCCATCATCCTGGATGCTGGTTACTTCTTGCCATTGCGCCAGTTCACTGAGAACATGGGCACCATTTTGATTTTTGCAGTAATTGGGACACTATGGAATGCTTTCTTCGTAGGGGCACTGATGTACGCCGTCTGCCAGATAAGTGGCCCTCTTTTATCAGACATTGGCCTCTTGTACAACCTGCTCTTTGGCAGCATCATCTCAGCGGTGGACCCTGTGGCTGTGCTGGCTGTATTTGAGGAAATTCACATCAATGAACTTTTGCACATCTTGGTGTTTGGTGAATCGTTGCTGAATGATGCCGTTACTGTGGTAAGTAGAGTGCAGCTTTGGCAGAGATGGTTTTGTCATGGAATAAAAAAAGTCTTTGTGGATTTGGAGCAGAGTCTCCAAACTTGGCAACTTGAAGACTTGTGGACTTCAACTCCCAGAATTCTTCCCACAAGTCTTCAAGTTGCCAAGTTTGGAAACCCTTGATTTAGGGCACAAGGCAGCAAAGGAGGAGGAGACATAGAAAATGTCTTGTGCATGATTCAACACAATGTCCATACTCCCAAGGAAACACACTGCATGCAGATATCAATGATGTAGGTATTATTAGCTGAGAGATTTCTTGTCTCCACAAGGGATCAACTGATGCCAAGGGAACCTCAAAGGAAGGATCACTTTGCCTTTTGATTTCTTAGCATTCCTAGATTCTTAGCTTCTCTTAGTCAGAAATATCCTGTGTCTGCTCGGGATGAACTGAACATTCATTTGATAGACATCTACTTCTTGTCTTCCTAAATATTAGCCCAGGGATCAAAAACTGAGTTTGTCTGCAGAACATCACAGATAAGTAGGGGAAAGTCCTTTTTCTTCTTCTCCTGAAATGTGAGAAAATCTCTGCCAATTTAATATGAGCTGTACCATATTTAAGAGAGACAGTTTATTGTAGTGGTTAAGGCCTTATACTAGAAGCAAGGAGACCATAAGTTCTAGTTGCTAACATTGGATTCGGCTGTTGGCCTTGTAGCACAGTATATGCATTGCATTCCATCAGTTTGTAGATTTAATTTATTTAATTTAAGAGCTTCAGATAAGTGGGTAAAAAAGGTCCTTTCTAAACCTCAGAATGTCAACCAAAAAACACTTCTTTGGTCTTTTTAGTTGCCAGCAGAAAGGGAGTAGAGAGTAGTGCATTTCTGAAATGCTTCAGATAATTGCAAGGCAGCCGGAAGCTGTTGGCGGGCAAGATTATTACTGGAGAGCATGATGGATGACTCTTGGCTATAGATGTGTCCCATTGGAGAATAAACATCCAGGGGGTGGGGGGAAGACCAGGGTCAAGAGGGAAATGAATTATGTGTCTTAGTGTCAGCTGCACCCAGGTAATGCCGACATGATCACTCCTAATAAATCATTTTTTTTTTTACTCTGAGAGATGTGGCTAGAAACTTATGATTTGAATGAGGGTGGTTTGTTGGAGCCCTGACACAGAGGACCTGCTTCCAGCCACTGTTGACAGTACTGAAGTAGTTGGACCAACAGATTGGCCTGAATATGGGAATTCATTCAATGTAGTCATGGCTAATGGACTTCATAATACATTGGTTGAAAAGTTGCTACCCTTTTTAAGAATTAAAGTATTCATTCCAGCCTCTTAATCAGAGATTCCCCAAGTGCCTAGCAATATTTATCCAAAATCCAATAGAGAATGATAAAGCCCTAAACATAATTTGGAACAAATGAAACTAAAATAGCTAATGGGCCACTAAAAAAAGCCTTCTAGGACATCAACAAATATGTAGCAACTGGAAAAAGACAGAAGGCTTTCTGAAGGTGAAGCCTACTAAATATCAGAAACCAAAGGCAATGTTTGAACAAAATATTTTAACTTTATGAAACATACTCATGCATTTGTTTTTAAATTTACTGCATTATTTTTCAGGTAGTCTAATATCTTATTTATTTAAAACAACATAGTCCTCGAACATGATAATTCATTTAGTCATTCATTCAGTGTCATTTTTCAGTGTCATTCATTCAAACTTATGACACTGAAAAAAGTGACTTACAATAGGTAGTCATACTTAAAACCATTGCAGTATCTTCATGATCACAGGATCAAGATTCAGGTGTTTGGCAATTGGTACATATTTACCAGGATTGCAGAGTCCCAGGGTCAGGTGACCATCATTTGCCATTATTTCATTTTCATTTAATTATTTTATTTTATTTTTTAAATTTGTGTTAAAAAATTTGTTAAATTTGTCATCTCATATGGAGTTGACTATACAGCTTACAAAACATTACAAACTGATACACTTTAAAATGATAAAACAATAACTAACAATACTAATGATAATTTACAAGCACAAAGTACATGGGGAGAGGTGGTGTCTTAATCCAGTAGCCTCCCAGTCAAGGGAAATTGGCAAATCAGTAGTGTGGCAATATGTAGACATCGATGCAATGAGCATGAAGATGGGCAAATTCTGGGAGACTGTGGAGGATCTGAGAGCCTAGTATCTATGGTCCTGGGGTAGTTAAGAGTCGGACAGAGTGACTGAACAACAGCAACAAACATGATATTGGCTAGTCCCATGATGGCAAACCGATGGCACATGCGCCACAGGGGGCATGCAGAGCCATTTGTGCCGGCACGCGAGCTACAGGCAAACTTACCTCACTGCACATGCTCACACTTCACAGCTGATTTTCATCCAGTTTGAGGCCTTTTTCGGCCTCCCAGAGGCTTGAAGAAGGCTTCTGCAGGCTTTGCAGTCTGAAAACTAGCCCCGTTTCATCACTTCCTGTTTTTCCGACAATACCGGAAGTGATAAAGCGGGGCTAGTTTTCGGCCTGCAAAGCCTACAGAAGCCTGCAGAAGGCTTCCTCAAGCCTCTGGGAGGCCGAAAAAGGCCTCAAACCAGCTGAAAATCAGCTGTGAGGCGCATTGCAGGTAAGGGTGGGTGGGTGGGGATTGTATGTACATGCGTAGGGGGGGTGGGGTGTGTGCATTGCCTTTTGGGTGCTGGCATGCAAGCACACAAGTGCAAGCACGCTCACAATTTTTGGCACAGGAGCCCAAAAAGGTTAGTCACGACTGGCCTAGTCTATGTCTTTTTCTGTTTCTCAAGAACACTCTTACAGAATATTGCAGTCCTGAGCTTGAAACTAGGCTGTTTCCTCGTTGGCAGGAAATATTACCCAAGCATTTGTACTGAAGAAAGAGTCAACTCCTGATCATCTACTACAGAGGAAGTGACATTTTGTCATCCCTCCTGGGTAGAAAACTGTCTTAGAGTTCTGCTCAAACATTATTCTGCAAAGATGGCATCAGAACTGCCATCTCATGCCTGCGCTTTGCATTCCCTAGCTGCCAGCCTGCCATGAACTATGGGGGGGAACTGGATGGGAGGAGGAAGCTAATGACTCATCGTACCTTCTAGAGATACAACTTCAAGGTCAGACAGCTAGGAAAGGCATGCACCTCCTCACCACCTACTCAACAGCTGAAGAGACCATTCCCAAAACATTTTATTTGAAGGGGATTGGACAATGAGGGATCAACAATGGGAAGGGACAAAGGGGAAAAAGTTAACCGGGAAAGTTTGACATGCGAACTTCAGTTCTGGCTTTGCTATACTGTAAACCACAATGCCCCTGTCAGAATCAAAGTCCAAGGAGGAAGATGAACAGCTGAAAGGGAGTGGGAGTGTGGCTCCCTTGGCTGTAGACGAGGCTGTGGAAGGGCAAAGTCTGACTGGGCAAAGCAGGGGAGAGATAGAACAAGGGAGAGGGAGTTCAGAGGAACACCCAGGCCCACCTCCTCTTCATCCTAGGGCACACAGGAAGGAACGGAGAATACAACAATGTGGATTGCATGGCTTACGGGGGAGGAAAGGGTCCTGATTACCTTCATTAGCCACACCTGGGAATGAAAGCTAAAAAGAACTGAATGCTGACTGTGGCAGCTGCTGGGAGTGAACATGACTTTGCCCTGTGTTGTCTTTGCTTATCTGGCATCTCCCCAACCTTGTGAGTTTTGTCATGCCTGCATGTCTGGAATTCTTGCTCCTGCCCTGCCAAACTAATTACTTCATTTTGGCTGGAGCGGACTTATAATTACAGTTTGTGTTGATCATGCTTTGGACTTGATTTGTTGTAATCAAAGGCTGTTCCTGAGAGAGTTTTTCTCCAGCCGGAAGGTAACCTGGACATTGGGGGCAAAGTTGGAGCTAATAAAGGGACTCTTATTGATTATCTGGCTGTGTTGTCTTTGTGCCATGCCCTGGGTCATCACACTTTGAGACTGATGTCAGGACAACTGAATGGAATTGAGAGTTGTTCTTGCTTAAGGGACTAAGTTGGGGCAGGACTGACGGATGGTTTGTAGGCAGGGTGTAATGTATGGAAATGGTTTGAGACAGGGCCACCAAGGAAACAGATAAAAGGCAGTTTAGCTCACAATAGGTGGGAGAGAGGCTTAGAAAAGACCCTTTTTAGGTTGGAGGCTGCAAAGGGAACCAGGAGGGAAGAAAAGCACTTTTAGACTTGCAAGATTCTGCTTATGTAACCTTACAATAAAGTAGATGTCAGCCCGGAAACCATTTTGGAAAATCTTCAGGGCTGCCATAGCAAGGCCGGTTGCAGCTGTGGGAACATGAAGGGAGAGGTTGAAATAACATTCTTCCCCATGGGAGCCAAGGACATCCCCACCAGGTGCTTGGAAGGTGTAGTCCTGAGACAGCTGGAGGAGGACTGTGACCTGATTGGGCCATGAGATGGATGTTTGACCTGGGGGGCATGAACTTTGGGTTTTGATTTGGGTGCAGAAAACCTTGGGTCCTTCAGAGTCAGGTTTTCACCAGCTGTGTCCATATGGCATTCCTAATTAAATTTAACTTTGAGGAAACTCCAGGCCTCAGCGTTTTGATTTCATTAGTGGGAGCCCTGACAGTAGAATTAGCTCATTTGGTCATGTTTCCTGTCTGGTCTGCCACATACAGCTTATACAGCAACCCTTGAAGTAGACTTTGTCTTCTCCCCAGTCTATCTCAATACAGAGTATTGCTGCAAACGATCATAACTTGTAGCAATGTTACCTATAATAGCATGCATAGAAAAAGAAAAATCTGGGAAGGAATTTTCTTGCACACCCATTTATATTCTAAGTTGCATTTTCTGGGAAATCTGCTATGGCTTAATGTAAGAGATCTAATCTGCTTTCAGTCCCTAACACAAGGAAGATCTCTGTGATGATCCAGGGTGGGATACAAAACAAACACTGTCACAGAAAACAGGTGAAACCCCTTTTATTCCTTCACTTTGCTTCCAAGCTCCGAATATCTTTGACGGAAGACAAAAAATTCCCACACAAACAGTTACATGAAGAAGGAAAAAAGCAACAGACAAGATAAGTGCTGGAGGACATCCACAGATAACACACACTGGGAAGGATGCCAAACTCAGAGAGAAACTATAAACTAGAGATATTTCCATGCTTTGTTTCCAGCAGGTCCATACTCTTATTCAGTTGTCACAGCTGCAGCCCTGAAGAGGATCAAGGCCCTCTCCTCCCGAGGAAGCTGCATCTCTCCCTTATCTTCTCTTCCCTGCATGCCCTAGGATGGATAGGGGATGGGCCTGGGTCTTCCTCTGACTGCCCAGCCGGCTTCTGCCCTTCTCCAGCCTCCTCCACAACCTCCGGAGCCACACTTCCACTCCCTGTTGGCTGTTCCCCCTCTCCCTCAGAGTCAGTCTCCACCAGGGGCATGACAGTCTCTTCTTCCTCGCCAGGAGGCATTTGAAAGAGCAGAAAGGATGGAGTGGAAAAACTGGCTTTAACCATATTATTTTATTTATAGCTGGGACAACGAAAGGGCACGAAGGAGCAACTAATTTGTGCAAAATCATGATTGCTACATGGTCCAAGAAGGTCTCTGTAAATTCAGAGAGATGCCAAAATGATATACGTCTCTCCTCTTTTGTCCAATTTTCTTCTGTTCAGTTGGAAACTCTCCTGACGCTTGAAAAGTTAGACTTGGCCAGCGCTCTGCCCGAGGGCAGCATTTCTATTTCTGAGCTGCTACCTTTTGATGGACCTACCTGATTGATCAAGCATTTTCTTCCCATTAAATCTGGTGACCTTGATATCTGGTTTACATATTCTCTGGAAAAATGAGGACCGTATTTGGCTGGTGCAAAATGCATGAATTTCATTTTCAGGTAGTCCTCAGTTTACAGCCTTGAAAAAAGTGACATGACCATTTTTACGATTAATTGCAGTATCCCATTTCCCCATGGTCAAGTGATCAAAATTTAGATGCTTGGCTCATATTTATGATGGTTGCAGTGTCCTTGGGTCAGGTGATCAACTTTTGTGATCTAACAAGCAAAGTCTACAGGGAAGTCAGATTCACTTAAGAGCTGTGTTATTAACCTAAAAACTGCAGTGATTCACTTAACAACCGTGGCAAGAAAGGTTCTAAAATGGGGCAAAAACTCACTCAACAAGTGTCTTGCTTAGCAGCAGACATTTTGGGCTCAATATGGGTCATAAGTCAAGGGCTACCTGTGTTTTTGAACATGCCTTTTGGCCACTCTGAGTCCTTATAACAGTTTGCAAACTGTTATATTACCAGATGTGATAACAGTATTCTGCAGTCAAATACAATAAAAAGAATGAAAACAATGACCAAGCAGAGGGGAGCACCAAAATGTTGAACTTATTTCATGTGTTCTTTTTGGGTTAGTACTGATCCCCAAGGGTTTATAATAAGGAGTAACCTTCTGACAATGAGAACAATCAACCCATGGAACAGTAGTTGCCTTTGGAAGTTGTGGGAGCTTCATCACTGGAAGCTTTCAAGAAGGGATTGGACTGCCATTTGTCAGAAATGGTGTAAGGTTTCCTGCTTGGGCAGGGGGTTGGACTAGATGACTTACAAGGTCCCTTCCAATTCTGTTAATCTTTCTTTAAAACTCAATCTTGTCTAGCCTTGTGTGGACTTCAGCTTCCATAATTTCCTAACCAGCATCACCTTGCTAGGAATTATGAGTGTTGGAATCAATCATTGGGGAAATTGTCATCTATCTAGATTCCAGAAGATGCCTTGGATTATCTCATGAAGTGATTAAGATGCAGTGAAGCTATTAACCTTATATCATCTTCTGCCATAAAGCACCATGACGCTTTAAAAGAATTGCAAAAACACCCAATGCTGTTACTTTCTTCTCCAACACTGTTCTGTCTCTTGGCCTGCCCTGAATTTATGCTGCCCCAGCAGGAAGGTGGATGCCACAGACATGAGCCAACACACATTGGATTTTGCACAATCTTGCTTTCATTTTTGATGTCCATTGTCCACACACACACCCTCGCAGGGTAAGAGGGAGATGATGCAGTGTCCTGACCACTTCAAAATCTCAAAGAAAAAGACACAGGCTCCTAATAGCTGGACCAGTTTCAGGTTATAATTGGCTAAGTCAAGGAAGACTTTCATTAGTCTTTTTCAAAAGGAAGTCTAGAGTTGTTGGAAATTGGGCAGGGTATCAGTATAATTTATTGTTGTCCATTGCACAGTCAGCCAGATGTTTAGACTGGATTTGGCATTTTTATCCACCTCTCAAATATTTCCCAAAGATCTGGGATAGGCAGGTGTTGTTTGATGGTGTTAAAGGTATTGTTGAAAGCTGTAAACTGTTCCGGGGAAAGCTGCCTTTTGCATGTGATTTTGTCAATGCCAATGGTGCTTCAGAAGTGTTGGAATTGCATACAAGGTACCTATTTTTGGTACTATCTTTGCTTTCTTTTGCTCTTGTTGTTTTCTCCAGTTTAGTCTGCTTTCTCCACATCCTGCAATATTCTCTATTCAGATTGAGGAGTGCTTGGTGCTCTCTGTGCTTGCTTGTTTTCTTGCAGTTTCCCCCCCCAAAAAAAGTTTTCCCCAAAAACTTTAACCTTAGACTATCTACTATTGACCTCACCCCTTTCCTAAGAGGTCTGTAGGGGGCATGCATAAGCGCAGCAACGTGCCTACCGTCCCTGTCCTATTGTTTCTTTTATTTTTCTTATATGTACCCATTTCATGTATTCATAACTTTGTATATACTTATACCTATTATCTTGTAAGTGATTGACAAATCAAAATAAATAAATAAATAAATAAAACATTTCATTACTCAAACAAGATCATCATCAGTGCTATTCAGATTATCTTTATAATTGGCTGCAGATATTTAGGCTGGATTTGGCATTTTTATCCAGCCATCGAGCTGGATATCCAAGGACGTAGGATAGGCAGATGTTGTTCTTTGATGGTCTTAAAGCTGTTCCAAGTAAAGCTGCCTTTTGCAATTGACTAATGGTGATTTTTGCCAATGCCAATGGTGTTCAAATGGTGCTCCAGACATTTTGAAGGTGGCATTTATTGATATCATCTTTGTTTTCTTTTGCCATAAACGTTCTACTTCTATTTGCAGGTCTTTATATTTGGTTTAGGTCTGCAACTCCTGAAATCCCCCACCATCCCAGCACACATTAAAGGTGAAGGTTGGTGGAAGCCAGGTTATATTAGGTCTTTATTCTGTCATCTAGTTCTTAACAGCAAACAATGTTGGTTAAAAAATAAAAATGTCTATCAAGCACACATCTATATAGCAATGCATAAATGATTAGACATTTCCTTCTTCCAAGATGCAGAGTACTGCATAGGAAATAAGTGGCTAATGAGTCTTTTTGTTTTAGCACTTTTGGTTGTGTTTACTAAAGAATTAGAAATTGGAGGAAAGGAAGGGAGGGGATCCTTTTATTTGTTTTCACACATCTTGGCCAGGGAAAACTCCCTTGCGGAGGGGTGGGGGTCAGTGGTGAGATTCAAAAAATTTTACTACCGGTTCAGTGGGCATGGCTTGGTGGGTGTGGCAGGGGAAGGATACTGTACAATCTCCATTCTCTTCCCATTCCTGCAGGAAGGTTGCTGTAAAATGCCCATTCCCTCCCCGCTCTAGTAATCTGCTTTCCAACTCTGTTCTCCTGTTCAGGGCAACAAAAGAAGACCTCGCCGATTAGCTGGGACTCAATGGGAATCAGAGAATAGATGGGACGGGCAGTGGTGGGATTCAATTTTTTTTCCTCCAGATTCTGTGGATGTGGCTTGGTGGGTGTGGCTGGTGGGTGTGGCTTAATGGGCATGGCAGGGAAGGATACTGTAAAATCTCCATTCCCTCCCCACTCCTGGGGGAAGGTTACTGCAAAGTCCCCATTCCTTCCCCACCCCACTAACCTGCTTTCCAGCTCCATTCTCCTGTGCAGGGCAACCAAAGAAGATCCAGCCAATCAGCTGGGACTCGGGAGGCAGAGAATAGATGGGGGTGGGGCCAGTCAGAGGCGGTATTTGCCGGTTCTCCGAACTACTCAAAATTTCTGCTACTGGTTTTCCAGAATTGGTCTGAACCTGCTGAATACTACCTCTGGTGGGGGTAAACCACAATCACTGTTTATGTTGGGAAATTCCCATCCAGGCAGGAGGAGGGATCAAGCTGGGAGTTAGCCTTGTAGGACTGTCTCTCTCTCTTAAGTTCCATGAAACCTTATTTGTTGTTCCCAAGGGAAGGCAATCAACCTGGGGAGATTCTTGTACCACAGGTAGAACATAATAAACTGGTCAACTTGAACCATTTATGTGTGGATCCGGTTGCTTCCACCTAATCGTTTCATCTCGTATGATCAAAATTGAGACACGTGGCAGCTGCCTAATATTTATGATGGTTGAAGTGTCATGCGATCCCCTTTTGCGACCTTCTGACAAGCAAAGTCAAAGGAGAAAACAGATTCACTTAACAACCAGTTTACTAACCTATCAACTGCAGCAATTCACTTAACAACTGCGGCAAAAAAGTCATAAAACCAGACAAAACTCACTTAACGAATGTCTCACTTAACAACAGAAATTGTTGGGTCGTAAATTGAGGACTCCCTATATATGGTCCTTTCAGTAAATAACTTAGGTTCCTAAGAGAGAAGGCAAAGGGAGTTTAAGCGACTCCATTTGCCTAATGGGAAATTGGTAGCAGGGGGTGCATTCATGCAGATTAGAAGATCAGTAAATACTGCAGCTTGAAGAAATGTAAATGATTATCCTTTTTTTAAAAAAAAAGTATTTAAAAAATATTTTGTTGTAAAACTTTATATTGTTGTGAAACTTGCAATATAAACTGTAAGAGCCATGATGGCACAGTGGTTAGAATGCACTATTGCAGGCTAATCCTGCCCATTGCCAGCAGTTTGATCCTGACCGGCTCCAGGTTGACTCAGCCTTCCATCCTTCCCAGGTGGGTAAAATGAGGACTGAGTTTGTTGGGGGCAAAAGACTGACTTTGTAAACCACTTGGAGAAGGCTGTAAAGCACTGTGAAGCAGTATGTAAGTCTAAGTACTATAGCGATTCCTTCCTTATCTTCTTTCTTTATCTTTCTTCCTTCCTTCCTTCCTTCCTTCCTTCCTTCCTTCCTTCCTTCCTTCCTTCCTTCCTTCCTTCCTTCCTTCCTTCCTTCCTTCCTTCCTTCCTTCCTTCCTTCCTTCCTTCCTTGAGCCATGGTGGTGCAGTGGTTATAATGCTGAACTGCAGAGTGCTTCCACTTGCCAGCTGCCTGCAATTTGGCAGTTCGAATCTCACCAGAGGCTCAAGGTTGACTCAGCCCTTCCGTCCTTCTGAGGGGGGTAAAATGAGGACCCAGATTGTTGGGGGCAAGAGGCTGATTCTGTAAACTGCTTGGAGAGGGCTATGAAGCACTATAAAGAGAGATGTAAGTGCTATTGCTATTGCTGTAACTTGTAAGTATACATGTATACAAGTATAAAAAAAGTAAAAACTTTGAGAACTGGAAAGCCATTGAAAACGAAAGAGGAGGTATATCAGTATGGGAAGAAGAAACCAGGGGAGCTATTGTGCCTGAAATTTCCATGAAAGAATTCACCAGGGAGCATTCTGTACAGAATAACATTCTGTACAAACTTTAGTAGCAGAGATTGCTCTCGGTGGCTGAATATGCTTGGAAATACATTTAGATGGCTAAGTTCAAACAGGAGGCTAAAAATAATTGTACAGTATTTTAAATGTTAGTGCGGTGTTCTATTCTTAGCCAGTTTTGTTTTATATCAAAAGTCGGGGGGGGGGGGCAAAAAGAAAGCACCCAATTAGAGCAACTGATAAGCATAGAAACCCTTGGTAATAATTAATTACCCAGCAACATGGTGGCATCTAAGTTTAAAAAAAAACCTTCAGGATGAACTGAGTTTGTTTTTCAATAGAAGACTACCAGGGAAGACATCTCAGGACTTTGTAAGTTACACAGTTAATAAACCATCACTTGATTAAATGAGAAATAAATGCCAAACCCTTATCCGCTGCTCTTCTTCTATATGAAGTTTGGCTCTAAATTTAAACTTAAGATTTGAGACCAATTTTACTGACCAACCCTCTGAAATTATTACAATTGGAGTAGTGTGAAGGCTTACAGATGGAGCTCTCGCTTCACAATCAGGAGGCTGTGAGTTCAGTCCTAGGTTGAGGCAGATATTTCTCTCTCTGGACATGGTGAGAATATATCTGCTGGGGGGGGGGAAACTCCGCATTGGTGACAGGAAGGGCATCCGGCCAGTAAACACTCAGCTCTATTCAGTTGCCAAGACTGCAGCCCACAAGGGATTATAGAGTCGTTAAATGAAGATGTTGACCTTGATTTACAATTGAAGTATACCTTCTTCAGTTAAAACCCATGTCTCCCTTTGAAATGCAACAGAACTCGGCTCAGATCACAATGTGGAAGCCAGTATACGAGAGAGAGAAAGAAATTGTGCAGAACTGATCCTTGCTGGCTCCCTTAACTGTACTGGATAGCCCTCAATTTACAACAGTTGGTTCAGTGATACAACGGCAATGAAAAAGTGACTTATGACCGTTTCTCACCCTTACGATCGTTGCAGCATCCCCATGTTCACACTGTCAAAATTCAGGTGCTTGGCAACTGGTTCATATTTATGATGGTTGTAATGACCTGGGGTCAGGTGATCATCAGTGGTGGTATGCTACCGGTTTGGACCGGTTCAACAGAACCAGTAGTTAAAAAAACAGCCTCCAATGATCAGCTGAGAGAAGGAAGAGTAACCTGGACAATCAGCTGAGAGGATAAAGAAGAGAAAAGCGCAGGATCGTCCCTCCCAACCACCCCTGCGCTTTTCTCTTCTTTATCCTCTCAGCTGATTGGGGCTGCAGGCCTCAGCTGGTGTGGGGAAAGCTGCACACACATTAGGTGTGCGCAGACATGCGCCATCACCAAACCAGTAATGGAGCAGATAGGATCCCATTGCTGGTGATCACCCTTTGTGACCTTCTGACAAGCAAAATCAAGAGGAAAGCCAGATTGATTTAACAACAATGTTACTAATGTGAAAACTGTGATGATTCACTTAACAACTCTGGCAACAAAGATGGTAAAGTGGGACAAAACTCAGTTCAGTCCCTTAGCAACAGAAATTTTGGACTCAAGGGTGGTTGTAAGTTGAGGAGTACCTGGGTAGTTGGACTGAAAAGACTGGTCCTAAATGGTAGGGAGATGGTGATCCTGCCATTTTATGGTCCTTCTGAGCATTGAGAGTTTTGGTGTTTTAGCCAAAGAGGCCAGCTTGGTGCATCCTTTACAGGGTGGAGTCTGGGCAACTACACAGAGCTGAGTGTTTATTGGCTAGATGTTCTACCTGTCACCAGTGTGGAGTTATATTCACAGATATATTCTCAATGAGCCCAGAGAGAGAAATTTCTGCCTCTACCTAGGATTGAACTCACAGCCTCCTGATTGTGAGGCAAGAGCCCCACCTCTAGACCACCGCACCATTCTTTCTCCTTCCCTTTGTGGAATAGTAATTCCCTTTCATGTTGGCACTCCTATTGGCAACTTCTCTCTGATCATTGCCTCAGTGGGCTGAGATAGCTTTTCTCTCCCTCCTTTGTGTCTCCCCAGGTTCTTTACCACCTTTTTGAAGAGTTTGCCAACTTTGAAAAAGTCACCCTCATGGACATCGTCCTGGGCTTCCTGAGCTTCTTTGTGGTGGCCCTGGGGGGCGTCTTTGTCGGGGTTGTCTATGGCATCATCGGAGCCTTCACCTCCCGCTTCACCTCCCACATCCGGGTCATCGAACCTCTTTTCGTCTTTCTGTACAGTTACATGGCATATCTGTCTGCAGAGGTCTTCCACCTGTCAGGCATCATGGCGTAAGTATTAGACTGGGATGGAGGCAAGCAGTGCCCTTCGGACATTTAGGACTGGACCTCTCATCAGCCCCAATTAGCAGAGGAGTTTGGAAAGGACTGTAGGGGTTGTAGTCCATTCATCTGAAGGGGAACTGGGTTGTCTGTCCCTGATGTAGAACTATAATGAGTTCATGGACATTTGTGGTAGCATCTAGTAATCCCCCAAAACCACAATGGAAGACCACAAGGACACACCAGAGCTGTAGGCTAGCTAGACTGCAAACTTGGAAAAAACAAAACATCCTGCAAACCATTTTTGTATTGTTGCTATGTCCATGAAATTCCTTGTTGAGTTGAAGTTGACTTTAGATCATTACCTTTAGAGCAGGGGTTTCCAAACTTGGCAACTTTGAGACTTGTGGACTGCAATTCCCAGAATTCCCCAGCCAGCTACAAGTCTTAAAGTTGCCAATTTTGGAGCACCCTGCTTTAGATCACAGGCAGATGACTTATTTTAAATATTTATTAAATGTATTTGTTAGAATTACAACCTCTCTTCCCTCCAAGAACTTGATTTGCATTTGTGCATTCTCACCTGAAAAATGGCTGAAAATGCCCCCCAAAATGGTGTAAAAACAGCCTGGAAAACAGGCCAAAAAATAAGTGGGGGCAGGGCCAGCCAGTGGTGGGTTTTGTCAGTTTGCCAAACTGCGCAGAATCTTAACTACCGGTTCGCTGGAACCAGTGTGAACCGGCTGCAGCTCATCTCTGTTTTAATATAATTAAACAACAGCATCTGCCTATCCCACTTTCCTGGGGAAGACTCAATAGGTGGACAGAAATGCCACAAAAATTCTTGGCCTTCTTTGTTCTTGGTGCCTCCTATTTTGTGTCCTGATCTTACTGAGTTCCTGAATGTGACCACTGATCTTTGGCTTTAAGCCGGATATGGCCCTTAAGGTAACCATATTTGCATCCTCCTGTCCTAAATTTGCAATCTGCACACATCCATTGAAAAAAGGCTACAGATAGTTCTCGACTTATGACTGGTTCTGAAGTTCTGACATCTGCTGCACCTCCCCCATGATCACATGATGACATTTGGGCACTTGGCCATTAGCTCACATTTATGGCTGTTTGTTGCGGCCCTTGGTCCCATGATCACAATTTATCCCATTTTTGCTGGAAATTGTGACTTATTTCCAGTTTTCAGCAAAAATCACCCCACAGCAAATGGTGGGTTCACTTAATGACTGCAGCATTCACTTTATAACCATGGCATTCATTTAACGACCACCAAAAAAAGAAGTCCCAAAATTGGGTCTGATCATGTTGTAAACTCATTTTATGACCCTCACAATTTATGACCAAAATAGTGGATTCAAGATCATAAGTTGAGGGCTACCCGAATTAACCGTAGCTTTTAAAATGCATAGATATAGAAAGTCATATTTCTCCTCTGAACTCCAGAGGTGAAGTAACGGAGCACAGTGGAATTTTGTCCAGCGATGGCATATGTAGATAGTCCCCAACTTATGACCACAATTGAGGCCAGAATTTCTGTTGGTAAGCAAGGCAGTTATTAAGTAAATCCGACTTTCCCAATGGACTTTGCACATTGAAGGGCGGCTGGGAGAATTGTAAGTGGGACACTACAACTCGTAAATACTTCCTAGTCGTAAATACTTACTAGTTGCCAAGCTTCTGAATTTTGATCAGTTACTATGGGGCTACTTTGAGTGTGAGGTCTGGTCACAAGTCCCTTTTTTCAGTGCCGTTGTAACTGAAACTTTTCTTCTCTGGCCTGAGTGCCAGAAGAAGGACCTTGCCTTTATAGTTGCTCTCGGGGCTCCGATGAAGCAGGTTGCCTCTCCTCCATTTTGTCCCCCAATTCTCTTGGAAACTTACAGAACAGCAGCTCTCCGCCAAGCTTGCGGGGTGACTCATCCTCTGGCTCCCTGGCTGGCAACGCCAATACTGTCAGCAGAATCGATAGAAAGCCTCCCTCGCTATAGAACCAAGAAAGATGAGCTCCAACTCAGTCAGGGCCATAAAAAGAAGAAGTGACCGTGGGGAGTGGGGGGGAAGAGAGCGCAGTGGGGGACACAACCTTTTGGATTCAGCGGTACTTGGCTGCTTGTCTTACTGATGCGCTTCCCTTAGGAATGTGGATGAGTCATTGTAGTTCTACTCCTGAGCTATAATCTTGACTCAGCCTGATTAGCTGGGTGAAGAAATGAGAGAAAGTGCTGGGGGGCAACACGTTTCCAGTTCACCTCTTCCTGCCCCCCATCTGCAGACAACTGGCAGAGATGAATAGGAAAATAGGTCTATCTGCCTTTCTGTGTCTCCATCTCTGTCTGTCTGTCTCTCTCTCTCCCTCTCTCTCTCTTTCATTTTTGTTATTAGCTATTTGAAAGAACAAATAATGAGCAAATAAAGGACTAAAAGACAAATAAATAAACACAATTTAATGTCTGTGTTCGTCTCTCTCTCTCTCTCTGTGTTTCTCTCTGTCTCTCTGTTTCTCTCTCTCTCTCTCTCTTTTTGTTATTAGCCATTTGAAAGAAGAAATAACGAGCAAATAGATAAANGTCTCTCTGTTTCTCTCTCTCTCTCTCTCTTTTTGTTATTAGCCATTTGAAAGAAGAAATAACGAGCAAATAGATAAAGGACTAAAAGACAAATAAATAAACACAATTTAAACACAGCCCAGAAATAGTACATCCTGAGGGAGGGAGCAAGTGAAGAATAGATTAAATTGTTTGAAAAGATTAACAGTTGTTTTTAAAGCTCTAAGCTCAAGGAACATATGGGTGTCTAGGCTGGGTGTGAAGCCATGGGAAGGTCACTTCCTCTCGCAGTATATTTTATCTTGCGTAGGGGTCAGAGAGGAAAGATGTCTCCCACTTACTACTCACACGCAGGCAATTCCTGATTGCCAAGGACAACCAAAGAATGCTAAACACAAGATTTTATATTAGCGCTCATTTTTGAGTGATGTAGATAGCTCCTACAAGCATTCCTCTCTCCATCTTTTCCTTCCAGGTGTGATCATCTGGTGGAATGGAGTATCTTCTCAGGAGGATCAGGGATGCTGCTGGCCTCTTCAGTCTTCCCATAGCCCATTTCTCTTTTTCTTGCAGGCTGATTGCTGCAGGGGTGGTGATGCGCCCTTATGTGGAGGCCAATATCTCCCACAAGTCCCACACAACCATCAAATATTTCCTGAAGATGTGGAGCAGTGTCAGCGAGACCCTTATCTTCATCTTCCTTGGTGTCTCCACTGTGGCTGGGAAGCACCACTGGAACTGGGCCTTCGTCATTTCCACCCTGTTTTTCTGCTTGATCGCCAGGGTTTTAGGTCTGGACGTGTTGCTCAAATGGGAAATAGGGCAGGGGTTCACTGAAAGTTACTGGTTATGCTCTTTAAAGCCTTATATGGCTTGAGGCCAAGGTTCTTTGAAGAACCACCTCTCCTACTCAGCCCACTAAAGTGTGATTATGCGTCCTTTTTTTGGCACCCCTGGTATAGGGTCTCCTGCTTCAGAAGAGTGTTAGACTAGAAGACCTTCAAGGTTCGTTCCATCTCTATTAGTCTATGTCAGTGATGGCTAACCTTTTTGGGCTCCTGTGCCAAAAATTGTGTGTTCACTGGTGCTTGTGCACTGGTGTGCCAGCACCCATAAGGCAATGCACCCCCCCGTATGTGTGCACAATTTCCGCCGCTGCTGCCGCCCCCACCCCCTTACCTGCATTGCACCTCACAGCTGATTTTTGGCCTCCCAGAGGCTTGAAAAAAGCCTCTGCAGGATGAATAATAGGCTCGTTTTATCATTTCCGGTATTACAGGAAGTGACAAAACCTATTATTCATCCTGCAAAGCCTGCAGAGGCTTTTTTCAAGCCTCTGGGAGGCCAGAAAAAGGCCTCAAACCAGCCAAAATTCAGCTGTGAGTGGAACACATGCACAGTGAGGTAAGTTTGCCTGCGGCTCGCGTGCCAGTACAAAGGACTCTAGGTTCACTTTCACGGGTCTATGTTCTTCATGTTCTATTAGGAAGATACACCTTGTAGGATCGAGGTAAAGGGCCTTCTCCATGGTGACTCCCTCCCTGGGGAATATCATTCCCTCAAAAATAAGGTTGCCCCCCCCACCTTGTTACTTTTCTGGAAGATGTCGTTTTGTCAATGGTTGACAAAACCCCTGACAAAAGATTCCCTGGTTAATACAGAGCCAATCAGGTGGCAGGCACAAGTGCGTGATCATCGCTGCTGAGATAGGTAGAGGGTCCATGGGTTTTTACACTCTGGCATTTTGGTGTTGTAAGTCACCTAGAGCAGGGGTTGCCAACCTTTTAGACCTTAGGGACCACCAAACTCATTCCCAGGGAAAACATCAGCAAAAAAAAGTCTGCAGGAAAATTCCCCACCCTGTTTTCCTACTGATCAATCATTCTTTATTTGAGATACCGTCTCCAGCTCTGGAGGATACCGTCTCCAGCTCTGTTCTCAGGGGGAGAGAGAGCTTTTGCTTCATGCAAGGAAAGCAGCAGAAGGAGCAAAAATCTTTCTTTCTCTCCCCCACACTCTGCCAGAAATGAGACTTGTCGCACCCACACAGCCTCTTGGATCAGGAGGCCTTGCAGGGTCCCAAAGACTCATTTCTGATGGAGTTTGGGGGAGAGAAAGAAAGACTTTTGCTGCTTTCCTTGCATGCAGCCAAAAGAAGAAGCGGAAAGAAGCAGGCTGGTGGCCAGGCCAGGCACATGGGGTGAGTGGGGCAAGTTCCCCCCCTCTGCCCTTTCCCCCCTCCCCTCACTACCTCATGTTGTTCACAGTGCAAGTGATGCAATCCTTGTGTCCTGTGGGCCATGTGGGCAGTGCAGCCTTGTGTTCCTGTGCAGCCTGGGTTAATTGCTTTGGGGGTGATATTTCTATGCGGACTACCAGAATTTTCTTGCAGACCACCAGTCCCCGGCCCACTGGTTGGCGACCACTCACCTAGAGTCATTATGTATACTGATTCACACAATAAATTAAATTAATGAATAATTGCCACTGGCAAACTCTCCTGCAAGCTTTTACAGGAAGTCTCCAGGCATAAAATGAACAGAAGGAGAACATGTTGTCACCTCCATTTCTGGGCCATTGCTCCCATTAGGATGTAGAGGGCTGGCCATGAGCAGCAGGGATGTTTCACTGCCCCAGAGAGATGCTTAGCAAGCAAGCTGGGTTTGTATAACATACAGTACTATTATGTTACACGAGCTATGGTGGCGCAGTGGTTAGAGTGCTGTACTGCAAGCTACTTCTGCCGACTGCCAGCTGTCTGCAATTTGGCAGATAAAATCTCACTGGCTCAAGGTTGACTCAGCCTCCCATCCTTCCGAGGTGGATAAAATGAGGACCCAAAATTGTTGGGGGCAAAAGAATGACTCTGTAAAACTGCTTAGAGAGGGCTGCAAAGCACTGTGAAGATATATATAAATCTAAGTGCTATTGCTCTTTGAGTATGTGTGATGACCCAGGGTGGGATAAAAACAAACACAGCCACAGAAAACAGGTGAAGCCCCTTTTATTCCTTCACTTTGCTTCCAAGCTTGGAATATTCTTGATGAAAGACAAAAGAACCCCCACACAAACAGTTATAAGAAGGAAAAAAGCAACACAAACCAGGCAAGATAAGGGCTGGAGGATGGCCACAGATAATACACACTGGGAAGGACGCCAAACTCAGAGAGGAACTATAAACTAGAGATATTTCCACGCTTTGTTTCCAGCACTCACCCATACGTATATCCGTCCTCTTATTCAGTTGTTACAGCTGCAGCCCATGAAGAGGATCAAGGCCCTCTCCTCCCAAATAGACCACGTTTCTCCCTTATCCTCTCCTCCCTGCGTGCCCCAGGATGGAAAGGGGATGGGCCTGGGTCCTCCTCTGACTGCCCAGCCAACCTCTGCCCTTCCCCAGCCTTCTCCACAACCTCTGGAGCCACACTTTCACTCCCTGTCGGCTGTTCCTCCTCTTCCTCAGAGTCAGTCACCACCAGGGGCATGACAGTATGAGAGTAGCTCTTGGCAAGATAGGTGGCAAATAAATTTAACCAACCAACCAACCAAACAAACAAACAAACAGATGTTAGGTTTTGCATGCTGGGCATGTGGGGCCACTAACCTTCTACCCGATCAGTGGAAATGCCCTGTGTGAACAGTGTGATTTGAAATCCTGAAAAAACGAAAACCAAGAGCTCTGTATGTGTCAACAGTGCCATTAGATAACCTGTGCCTCTCTGTCTTTTCGATCTGTGTTCAGGTGTGCTGGGGTTGACATGGTTCATCAACAAATTTCGCATTGTGAAGTTGAGCCCGAAGGATCAGTTCATCATTGCCTACGGTGGCCTGCGCGGGGCCATCGCCTTCTCTCTCGGCTACCTCCTGGATTATAAGCATTTCCCAATGCGAGACATGTTTCTTACAGCGATCATCACAGTCATATTCTTCACAGTCTTTGTGCAGGTAGATCTGAGTATCCCCTCCCCTTCCTCATTCCTCCTGGCAACCTTCACAATTTGGTCTAAAACCTCCCATCTGGATTTTTGAGTGCCCTTCCCGAGGAAATAAAATATGTGCTTTCTCCCTTTCCCTTCCCTCTTCATTTATTAAAAATCAAGGAGACTCTGGGAGCACCTTTTCTGACTGACACATTTTACAGAAAGGCATGGTTTCATGAGCTGATCCTCATTTCCATCAGATGTATAGAGTGACTGGGCTGATGTAGGATTTAAATTGGGAGAAAATGGAATGAAAGACAGGATGATTATGCAGATTATATATGAGACAGATTTCTGCTGTCCCATTAATTAACCCTAACCAATCCTCATCTCTTATATAAATCCTAGATCAGTCAAGCTACTTACACACATTGATGAAGTGAGCTTGAGCTCACAAAAGTGTGTGTCTTTATTTACTAAATGTATAGGCTGCTCATCCCAGTTATGACACTGAGCTTGTCAGCTGGAAAGCTGACAGTTTAGGTTTAAGACTCAACGCTCCACGACAGGGTGAGCTCCTGTTACTCGCTCCAGCTCCTGCCAACCTAGCAGTTCAAAACCATGCAAATGTGAGCAGATTTATAGGTACTATTTCAGTGGGAAAGTAACAGTACTTTTGTCACATGCTCTACACCGTGTGATACTGCGGCGTGATGTCAGTGCTGTTTGGACAGTGCTGGCTCAATGGCCTAGAATTGGAGATGAGCATTCCCCCCCCAAAAAAAGATGGCTACAACTAGTGGAGTAAAATCCGCAGGGAAACCTTTGCCTTACTTCTTGCCATCATGCAAGGTGGCTTACAGCAAAATAAAATGACAATGTAAAACGTGAAATGGATATATTAACATTAAAGTTAACAAAGATCATTAAGGAAGGAATCAAATATACAATGGGGTAGTGATGGAATCTCCTCTTAATCCAGGAACCACTTCCACTATGGATCCCAGGCCATTGGCAGAACCAGGTTTTAAGGACCTTTGAATAAAATGTGTTAGAAAATGTACCACCAGGGTCCTTTGGATTTAGGACTACTCTGTCTTCCTACAGTGTCATAAATATATGAAGTCCTTTGAGTTCAGCTTGACTCCTGAGTCAAGAACATGACTAAGAACATGTCTTTGTGACTTTCCTAGCAATAGTAGAGAATTGGCTTGCCACTGCCTTCTTCTGGGATATTGCTTGAACTGTTTAGTCTTTGGGACTGGGATTTCCTGATGGGTTCCTTTCCAAGCGCTAGATGGGTCTCATCCAAGATCAGCTAATGTCAGTTGGGTAGAGCCACCTAGCCGTGCTCTCAGTAAAGGATGCTTCTGGGATTCACTGTATTAATTACACTTTCTGGCATTCATGCTTTGTATATTTATGTGTATAGCTCTTTACAGGTACTTGTAAAATGCAATATAGATTAAATATAATGAAGCATCAGAAATTACCTGGAAGTGAACTTATCTTTGATGATTTTGAGGTCATATTCACTTCACTTCACAGGCTGATTTCTAGAACCCAGGTGTCAAACTCGCCACGTCACGTTGTCATCGTGTGATGTTTAGCAATGTTTTTCTCCTTCACGGAGCTGGGGTGGACGTGGCCTGCATCTGATGCATCTGCCTGTGGACCGCCAGTTTGATATCTCTGTTCTAGAAGGAGGGAACTTCATTTGAGCAAAGACTTGCAAAGATTTACATCATGTGCCACCAGATCTCTAGTATGTCCCAGGAATGACCCAGTGATACTTATGGCGATTCTCAGTGATTCTTGGAATAGGACAGGGGCCTCCAAACTTTGCAATTTTAAGACTTGTGAAAGACCTAAAATTCAACTCCCAGAAAAACATGGCTGGCTGGGGAATTCTGGGAGTTGAAATCCACAGTTGCCTAGATTGGAGAAACCCCCCCTCCCCCCCAGAATGAGAGAAGAGGGGAGCTGTCTGTCAAGCTCAGCCACTGTTACAGAGGTGGGGCTAGCAAAGTGTTTGGGAAGAGCATTTGTGAAGGAAAATGAAAAATGAACCGACTTGGGGTATGGCTGGTGGAATTTAACCTGCCTTGTCTATCTGCAGGGCATGACCATCCGCCCTCTGGTGGATCTTCTGGCGGTGAAAAAGAAGCAGGAGACCAAGAGGTCCATTAACGAGGAAATTCACACTCAGGTGATGGTTCTTTTCTAGCTGCCGCAAAGCATCTCTGTGGTGTGTGGGTGTGTCGGTGCAACTGTAACCAGTTGTGTTGATATTCCTCACATCTACAAACTGTAATTTTAAATATTAAGTCAGGAAGGTTATGTTTTCTACATCGTCTTTCACAATATTCAACGCTGCAAAGATTTTTTTTTACAAATAGTCCTCAACTTACAACCACAATTGGAATTTTACAATCATTTTTACCATGGTCATTAAGTGAATCCCCACAGTCTTTAAGTGAATCACATGATGGTTAAGCAAATCCAGATTCCCCAATTGACTGATTCCCAGATCTAAATCACTGAAAACAAGATGCTGCGATTGATGTAAATGTGATCTGGTTGCTACGTGCTTGAATTGCAATTATGTGAACATGGGGATTGTGTGATGGTTGTGACTTCAAGGACTGGTCATAAGCCACTTTTCCTGAGCCGGTCGTAACTCTGAATCATTGTAAAATGAACAGTCTGAAGCAGTATCTGCAGGATTTAATCTGCAGCAAGGACTCTGCTGCCACCTATGGGAAAACCTTGGCAGTGCAACTTAAATGAAATGTCTTGTGCTTTTAATTCAGCCTTTTCCAACTTGGTGCCCTCAAGATAGTAGTCTTACTGGATAGAGTGGAGGAAAGTTAGTGTGTTCCCCAACTAAAGGACCTCCAGGAGATAGTAAAATATAATCACAGCAAATGAACCGTACTGGAGGAGGCTTTGTATTTTTATTCTGGCTGTTCTGGTTTAGGGTTAGTCATATGATAAAGATAGGCTTCTAATTGGAGAGAGAAGGTTAGCTACAGGTAGTCTTCAACTTATAATCTTTTTTGTTCAATGACCATGGGGGTGCAGTGGTTAGAATGTAGTACTTCAGGCTCCTTCTGCCGGCTGCCAGCAGTTTGGCAGTTCAAATCTCATCGTCTCAAGGTTGGCTCAGCCTTCCATCCTTCCAAGGTTGGTAAAATGAGGGCCCAGATTGTTGGGGGCAATAGGCTGATTTTGTAAAACTGCTTAGAGAGGGCTGCAAAGCCCTGTGAAGCAGTATATTTGTTGCTATTGCTATTCAGAGTTAACAGCAGCACTGAAAAAACTGACTTACGATTGGTTTTTTTTTACACTTAAAACCATTGCACCATCCCCATGGTCACATTATCAAAATTTGCATACTTGGCAACTGGCATGTATTTATGACAGTTGCAGTGTCCTGGGGTCATGTAATCCCCTTTTGCAGCCTTTTGACTACTACTTCTTGTGCCATATCCATCATCAGAAGCTGATGAACCTTCTAACAAGCAAAGTCAATGGGGAAACCAGATTTAACAATTGTTGCAAGAAAGGTCATAAATCATGTAACAATTGCCTTGCTTAGCAATAGGGCTCAGTTGTGGTTCTAAGTTGAGGACTACCTGCATTTAGGTGCCATCAAGTTGGCACTCAACTCCTATTTGATTACTGTATGGGATTCTTGACTATCCTGACCAGGCTTTTCTTATAGCTGGGAACTCTAAAGGGATAGTTCTGTAATTTGATAGATCCCACCTATCTAATGTCAGTGTTCCAAGTAAGGCATCCAAAGAAATCAGAACTCCAAGGCAAAAACATTCCTCAAAGAACATGTTTATTGGACACATCATATCAGCACAGCCAGTGAAAACCAACTCTCGAATGCGCTGAAATGGACAGGCTAGCGATGATATTAAAAGAGAAAGAAGAGAAAGAGTATTATAAGATATGGAATGTTTGGTATGAGTGGTTAGAAAGAAGGTGCAAAGGCATCAATTGACATCAAAAATGAGAAAGTATTAATTAAAAATGTATCTATGTATACAGATGTTATATAGTATAGAAATAAGAATATAAGTGAATAACAATGGAGAAGTAATTGATATAATTTTAGACTTTATCTATTAGTGTTAACACCATTGTAAAAAGTGTTTACAAAATTGCTTTTTTAAAATGTTGAAATGTTGAATAAATAAATTTATTTTAAAAAAAGAAAAAAAAACCAACTCTAAAAGTTTCCCATGGTCACCATGTAATTAAAAGAGCAAAAGTTTCCCTCCCCAGGTGTCACATTGTACAATCAAAGCAGTTGGTGGGTTTCCTCAATCATTTCTGCTCCTCCTCCAACTGCCATCTGTTGGGATGACCTTGGTTTTCAAGGGAGTTTTTTTTTTTGCCTACCAGGTGGTCTAACTATTTCCCCCTCATCTTTCCCCCACAGTGAATGGCAACTATGAAGCAGTACAAAATGGCTTCAGCCAGGTTCGATTCAGAGTTGACATATACCTTATCTCTTGTTTATTCCTTGTGCTTTCCTTAATCTTGCCAAAACAATTCTTTCTAGTCCATTATCCTTATATCCCATCCCTCAAATATGTGGGTTCACAGCTTTATGTGGTCCAGAATTAACTGGTTTTTCTCAGAATTCATGGTATTCACACTCCTTTTTTTCATACTTGCAATTGGAAGGTGTCATTCTTCTCGAGAGACGGCAGTATTCAATAAATGAATCTTTCTTCCTTTTGAAATAGTTTCTGGATCATCTCTTGACGGGGATTGAGGATATATGCGGCCACTATGGACATCACCACTGGAAGGACAAGTAAGTGTTACCAAAGTAGAAGAAACAAAGAAAACCATTGTTGAAATACTTACTCATTTTGATGCCTTTGTACATGTTTGTTTTCTCAATCAGTTCTTAGTTAATTGTTTTGAAAATTTGGCGGACCTGGTGTGCAATGGCGCATGGAGTCACAAAGAATCAGAATGTTCTGACTCTTTTCCAATAAAACAAACACGAACCAAAGGGAACAGAAACCTTTTAATGATTCTTATGAATCACCAATTAAAAGGCTGCTGCAAACTAATTAACTTTGATAAACATGAGCCTTGCCAAAACTGTGCGAGGCTGCCAAGAATAACAGATAAGGTTATTTAGAAATATTTTACAACACAAGAGTCTTCAAATACCAGCTAAGATACTGCAGTGTCCATGAGGCTTGAGTTTCAAAATATCTTTGCTTCCTGCAAAGAACGTCCCATTCACAGCTGGCTTTTATCTTCTTGAAGGAGGGGCTATTACTTTGCAGCCTTACACCCAAGTCGCCCATGCTGCTGCAACTGCTCTTTCCTGTGAGCAGCCCTGTCCGCACGTGCACTTGCCACAGGCTCCTCGAGAACCTCCTCATCGCTGCTGCCAGCCCCCACAATTTCTGAAGACAGCAGTCCGCTCCCTGATGGTCCTGGCCCCTCATCTGAGTCCTCGCTCTCCTCAGCCATCCACACCTGCTGCCAGCTAACCACAACATAGGCATGACTTAGCAACTGAATAAAATGTCTACTTTGGGGGGGAAGATCACTTTGGGTAACAACAGGAATCATTTTAAATTGCTTGTGTAAAACAATTGTGTGATTTTTAGAAAGGGGGGGAGAAGCATCTAACCCAGGGGTCCCCAACTTGAAGACTTGTGGACTTCAACTCCCAGAAGTCTTAAAGTGGCCAAGTTTGGAGGCCTCTGATCTAGTCTATCATTATTATTATTATTATTATTATTATTATTATTATTATTATTATTATTATTATTATTATTATTATTATTATTATTATTATTATTATTATTATTATTATTTTGCTTCTAAGTAAATACAAGCAAATAAATACAGCAGCCTGGACTATAAGTAGTCCTTGATCTGCAACCATCCATTTAGTGACAGTTTGAAGTTGGAACGATGCTTACAAAATGATATTTTTTCCCTACTTTAGACATTGCAGCATCACATGTAGCATCATGTGATCAAAATTCGGACACTTGGCAAATATCCTGGGGTTAATTTTTGCGACCTTCTGACAAGCAAAGTCAGTGGGGAAACAAGATTTACTTAACAGCCATGTTACTAACAGCAACGGCAGTGATTTTCTTAAGATCTGTAGCAAGAAGGGCTGTAAAATGAGGCAAAACTCACTTAACCACTGTCTCATTTAGCAATGGAAAATTGCTGTTCAATTGTGATCATAAGTCAAGGATTACTTGACTTATACTGTATACCACGGGTCTTCAAACTTGACAGCTTTAAGACTTGTGGACTTCAACTCCCAGAGTTCCCCCTCCAGTCACGTTAGCTCAGAAATTCTGGGAGTTGAAGTCCACAAGTCTTAAAGTTGCCAAGGTTGGAGACCCCTGGCATATCACATCTTATAAGTCAAAGCTTTGGGACCATACAGTGGGACCATTTACAGTACTGCAGGCTACTTCTGCTGGCTGCCTGCAATTTGGCAGTTCAAATCCCACCAGGCTCAAGGTTGACTCAGCCATCCATCCTTCTGAGGTGGGTAAAATGAGGATCCAGATTACTGTGGGCAATATGGTGACTCTGTCAAACTGCTTAAGAGAGGGCTGTGAAGCACTGTGAAGTGGTATATAAATCTAAGCGCTATTGCTATCTTCCATTCTTCTCCTCCCACCAATCATGCCTCTGTTGTATGGTTTCTCCAAAGGCTAAATCGTTTCAACAAGAAATACGTGAAGAAGTGCCTGATTGCTGGGGAAAGATCCAAAGAGCCCCAGTTGATTGCCTTCTATCATAAGATGGAGATGAAGCAAGCAATTGAGCTGGTGGAAAGTGGAGGGATGGGCAAGATCCCCTCGGCCGTCTCCACCGTTTCGATGCAGTAAGTAGCAGTGAGAAATCATGGCAGGAGGATTCTGATTGATTAAGGTCAACCTTGACTTCTGACTGTCTCATTTAGCAACCGTTGAGAAGAAATTTCCTGACAGTTAGAACAATTAATCAGTGGAACAATTTATCTCCAGAAGTTATAAATGCTCCAACACTGGAAGTTTTTAAGAAGAGATGAAACAGCCATTTGTCTGAAGTGGTGTGTAGGGTTTCCTGCCTAAGCAGGGGGTGGGACGAGAAGACCTCCAAGGTCCCTTCCAACTCTGCTATTCCATTTCTATCCTATCCTATCCTATCCTGTCCTGTCCTGTCCTGTCCTATCCTATCCTATCCTATCCTATCCTATCCTATCCTATCCTATCCTATCCTATCCTATCCTATCCTATCCTATTGTAACTGTATTGGGCTGGGTTGGGGAAAAAGGGACCAGTTTAAAGGAGTTTTCACAGTTGAGGGTGAACCTGGCCCTTAATGAAGCTGCACTGACCGTACAACTTGGCCTCTTTCCCCAACAAATGCACCCCTGGAATTTGGTGACATGGGGCTCTCACTTAGGGAGAAAAGACCCCTTCCAAGCAGCCAAAGCAATGCCCTGAATCCTTTCAACCCACCCTTCTCCTTACGCCAGTATTCTGTTCTGTTCTGTTCTGTTCTGTTCTGTTCTATTCTATTCTATTCTATTACATCCCATCCCATCCCATTCTATATTTTCTATTCTATATTTTCTTTTCTTTTCTTTTCTATTCTATTCTATTCTATTCTATTCTATTCTATTCTATTCTATTCTACATTTTCTATTCTGTTCTATTCTATTCCATTCCATTGCATTCTATGTTTTCTATTCTATGTATTTTTCTTTTCTATTCTATATTTTCTTTTCTTTTTTATTCTATTCTACTTTTTCTATTCTGTTCTGTCCTATTGTATCCTATCTTATCCTATCATTTTGAAGTCACAATGATATAAGACAAAACTTTGGGATCAATCCTCCATTTACGACCATTGCAGATAACAATTCCCCTTGTTCACAACCGGCTTGCAACAAGCAGAGTTAATATAGAAGGGGGAGGTAAAATAGTAAGTTGTGGTCACATGATGTTTTGCTTAACAACTGAAGGGGAAGTGAGGTCATAAGCCTGTCGCGCTCACACGGCTTTCCACTTAGTAAGTGAATAATCCCAAAAGTGGACACCTAGCAAGAACTATCTGTAATGGGAAAAGATTCGTTCTTAATTGTTGTGTCTTTGTGCATGTTTGATTCTGTCCAAAGAATCTGGAGCTCCTACTTAGAGAGTCTTTCCCACTGGCCCTTTCCCAAGACAGGAACCAACTTCTTTTCATCTTGCAGGAATATCAATCCGAAAACTTTGCCGATAGAACGGATTTTGCCAGCTCTGTCCAAGGACAAAGAGGAGGAGATTCGAAAGATCCTGCGGAACAACTTGCAAAAAACCAGGCAGAGAGTAAGTGCAAGGGCCTTTTTCCAGCATTTTTTTTTAAAATTGCAGTAAATTCTCTCTTCCTGTGCTTTCTCATTCCCCCTTTAAATCATCCACTCAAGCAGAACCATAGTTCAGTCATGAAGAGAGATCATTGTTAACCTCCTGTTAGTCAATGGGTTAAGAAGGAGATAAGGAGGATGAACTTTGGGGTAATGGGTAGAAAGGAATGGCAGATGTGCTGTGAGCAATGGTTAATAACACACACAATAGGCAACCAGCAGCCCACCAAACTTCAGTTGATTCATTTCCTGTCCTTATTGATGGCTGTGGACTCCTGGATGGGTGTTACAAGCATTTGGAAGGCTGCATGTAGAATATAGAATATAGAATTCTTTGTTCAGTATTAATGAATGAAATCAATGGACGCACAAGGAATTTGCCGTAGGTGCATAAGCTCTCAGTGTACTTAAAAATACATTCATCAAGAATCATAAGATACACCACTTAGTGATAGTTATAGAATACAAAATAAGCAATCAAATTCATACTGGAAACGAAATAAAACAATATAAATTGTAAAGATACAAGCAACAAGGTTATAGTCATAAGTAGAAGGAAATAGGTAATAGGAAGGATGAGAAGAAGAATAGTAACACAGTCTTAGTAAATAGTTGGACAGTGTTTTGGGAATTAGTTGTTTAGCAGAGTGATGGTATTCAGGGGGGAAAACATACTTTTTAAACAGGCGGTGAGCATCGGCCTCTCAGTCTAATCTCTTCTGCTTTCCATTTCAGTTGCGGTCATATAATCGACATACCTTGGTCGCAGATCCTTATGAAGAAGCCTGGAACCAGATGTTGCTGAGAAGACAGAAGGCTCGGCAGCTGGAACAGAAGGTGCAGGGGCAGGAAGGTGGAATTTGGGGAAGGTGGGAGAAGGGACCTTGTGAGGTTCTATCCAGACCCTCTAGAAAGGGTCTTCAGTGACTGGCAACTCTTGAGGCTACTTCAAGATCCATCTTTGTCGATGAGCTAAATTTTTCAAAAGCGATGATCAAATCACGTCATTCATAATAAGCTCATTTGTACACAGAGAAACATAACAGCACAGATAAATACACCCATACATATATACAAACACTGAGATGTGCATGCACACACACATACATACACACACTTTTCAAACTACTCCCTCTATCTTGCCTCTTCTAAATTGAAGCTAATGCAGGTAAAAGGTGCTCCAGAAATCTGAGCTGGGCTGCATCTCCCAAAAGTGGGACTTTTTTAAAAAAACCACATGCCTGTGTGTTTCTGATTCCAGATGAACAACTACCTGACGGTGCCAACACATAAAATAGATTCACCAACCATGTCAAGGGCACGCATTGGTTCAGGTAAGTGGAAAGATTAAGACTTTGGACCCAACACTTCTACCTCAATTTTTCATGTCCCACTGGTTTATTTTAATGTGAAGAATAGGGAACTTATTTATCTCCATCTTCCAGGATAGGTAATAGCGTGGAGTTGTAATTCAGCAATATTTGGAAACTGTGGCTAGGTGTGGTGGAATCTCCAGCTAAAGTGGAGGGATGGGGGAGTTTATGAGACTGATGTGCTGGGTGTCCCTGTATGGGAGGAAGTGATGGATATCTGCTTCCCCCGTCAAAAAAAGATCCCTGATATGTGATTATTCCCATGGAGTTAAAAGACTGGGGAGATTCTTCTCAATAAACAAGTAGCAATAAAGAAACTTTCTGATCAGCTCACAGTATTGTTCTAGTTCTTTGTGCCTCACAGTGATCAGTATGACATTATAAGTGAGGAAAATGATTTTCCTGATAGATTGGAGCAAAGAAAATTGGGGATTGATGCGGTGGCCTAGAGGTGGAGATCTCACCTCACAATCAGGAGGCTGTGAGTTCAATCCTAGATAGAGGCAGATATTTCTCTCTCCGGGCACAATGAGAATATATCTGCTGAACAAAACTCTGTACTGGCAACAGGAAAGGCATCCAGCCGTTAAAACACTCTGCTAGCTCCATTCAGTTGCTCAGATTCCACCACGCAAGGGATTTATGAGGTTGTTAAATGAAGATGATGATTGGAGCAGAGAAAATTGGACTGTACTAGTTGAATGTCTCTTTCCTTCAACTCCACTTATCTTTGCTTTCTTTTGTAGACCCTCTTGCTTATGAACCGAAGCCGGATTCTGAGAACGTGCCCATCATAACCATTGACCCAGCATCCCCCCAGTCGCCGGAGTCGGTTGACTTGGTGAATGAGACCCTGAAAGGGATGAACCACCTTCCACCCTCCCCGGAGGAAGATGAAGATGAGGAGGGGCTGATAATGAAGGTCAAAGAGCCGTCTTCTCCAGGCACAGATGATGTCTTCACTCCTGGGACAGGCGACAGTCCCAGCAACCAACGGATTATGAGATGCCTGAGTGATCCAGGGCCTCGGCCAGATCCTGACGAGGGCGAACCCTTTATCCCCAAAGGGCAGTGAGCCCTGATATGCACTACTAGACCTAGCCTGTAGGGGAGGCTCTTGCACTCATGTGCAGATTACACACACCTAGTTATGCCAATCTCTATTTCTTTGTGTCTTTCTCTTCTCTCTCTCCTTCTCTTGAGTGTGGGAGCTTTGCTAGAAGGCAGCAGAGAGCATCTCAATGGAACATATTTTGTGACCAGAGGCAATAGATCTAGAATTAACTCAGATTCCATATCCCAGTTTGGGAATGCTAGTCATTCTATCCAGAGACTCTCTCCTCCTGGATAGTAGCATGCTCTGACTCACTGTTGCCTTTCCCACTGGCAACTGCACCTTCTTGTTTCCTTCAGAGAAACATCTTTGCTATAATTCCCTCCTCCCAGTTTTGAAACTTTGAAACTGTTCTGACCCAAACTTTGTTCCAAGTAAACAAACACCAAATAGAGGTAAAAGCAAAACCTTTTAATGCTTCTCTGTGAATTCTATTAATTCACGGTTAAAAGGCTATTAAAACTAATTGTCTCTGACAAGAATAAGCCTTGCCAAGGTTGTGCAAGGCGGCCAAAAGCACTAGATTAAGTTGTCAAGAAATATTCCAAACAAAAACCAAGATATTTCAAATGTCAACAAGGCTTGAAGTGCAAGAACTTCTTTGCTTCCTGCAAAGAACTCCGGTCTCTCAGGCTGGCTTTTATCTCTTAAGGGAGGGGCCATTACCTTGCAGCCTTACTCACAAGTCGCCCGTGCTGCTGCAGCTGCTCTTTCCTTCGAGCAGCCCTGCGTGCATGTGCACTAGGCACAGGCTCCTCGGGGGCCTCTTCATCACTGCTGCCAGCCTCCACAATCTCCCAAGGCAGCACTCCATTCCCTGATGGTCCTGGCCCCATCCCTTCATCACGCACAGGCCCCTCATCTGAGTCCTCGCTCTCTGAGACCTCAGTCGTCCCACACCTGCTGCTGGCGAACCACAACAGAAAAACACCAGTAGAGTCGAGTACCTTTGGGTGCTCAGATCGGTCTATCAGTTGGTGCTGCAGGAAGTCCTGCGTAGCTCTTGGATGATGATAGGTACACGTGTCTAAGATTAAAAATAAAATAACATTCTGAAAATTTCCATCTTCAGATGTAATGCCATGTTTCCTCTTACCTTTTCTTCTAAGCAGTAGAGTTTATGAGTTTCTTTTTGTGGGATTCTTTTTAAATAAACCCATAAGTCATAGATCATTGTTCTAAATTATTGCACCCCAAATTTAGCATCACAGGTTTTGCCTTATTTTATGCTTTTGTAATGTTTTTTTTTTTAATTTAATACAAATGATGAGCAGGTTAACCATAACCAAAGATTGCTCTTGTACCGATTTTGAATCTATGGCTAAGGAGATATGGGCACATGATGTCCAGCTCTCCATTTAGCTGATTGGGTCATTGGCCACCCAAACAAGAAGCTGATGAAGGTTCTGTAAATGGATTGGGCCACTGTTCTCCCAAGGAATTATTGCATTGCAGTCCAGCACATCTGGAGAGTGCCAGGATGAAGATCCCTCCCAGGTGTGTCCTTTTTGCTGACTCTCTCCTCATAGTCCTTGCCTGAAGCTGGGAGATTTCAGTTAAAACATGTGTTCACACAGCCCACGTGCAACTCCAAAGGCATGTTCTGACCAAAGATGAATATCTGGTTGTACATATAGGATTGCTTTATTTATTTATTTTCGGTTTTGGGTTTTTTTTAGTTTTTAACAATAGAGTAATCCTTTCTTGAAGAGATTCTAAATTCCATGGAAGACAGTAGGATATTGGTGAGGAACTATTCTACTACTATCTGGAGATAGTGATGGGTAAAAACCTGACACAGGTTCCCCCCCCTCCCTTTTGTCTTAAAAGCTTCAATTTTTCCCTGCCTGTCAGTTGAGAGTATGAAACAATATTGGTATTAGGTGACTGGCTTGACCCTTACCATTTGGCAGTATTTGGCATAGAGAAGATGAGATGCTACCTAGTCTTCTCTCCTTTTTATCAATACCTATCTCATTCCCCATCCTTCTCTTTTCTGGTCCTCAGTGCTACCTGGTTTATTCTGCTCTCCATCCAGTCTTCATTCTCCATAATTTGTTAGTTTTATTCCATAATGGACATCTTTCCAGAAGGTGGCCTTCTCATCAATAAAAGATAATCCTTGACTTACATCTGTTGTAGGTGGGGATCTAATCAGAATACAGCTGGGAGAGACCTTGGAGGTCTTTTAATCCAATCAACTGCTCAAGGGGGAGACCCTATACCATTTCAGACAAGTGACTGTCCACTCTCCTTATCATTTCTGTCTCCATCTGGGTTTCTGAGAATTCAATCTCTGTCTTTCCTCTTCCCCTCCTTCCAAAACATGTTTGAATTGTGCGATGGTTATTCTAGAGTCAGGAATAAATACATTAATGCTTGTATGTAATAGCAAGGCTCACGTTTCTGGAGGAATAAGGTTTTCATATCAGGGTCTCGGCTGCTACAAACAAATGAAGTGGCCTGCCAAGCAAGCAGCTTCTTTTGAGTCCTTTGCAATGAGGAGGATGAGGATGGAGGGGATGAATGCTTCTTCCTCCTTCATTCCTGTTTTGTTTTAGCCTAAAATGTAAAATTTGAATGAGACTGTAATCAGACTGGGCCCTACCACTTTGAGATCGCAGGGAGGGGAAATGTTGGCACAATAGAGTGCTTCCCTGCACAGAGAATAAAAGTTCTGCATGAAGAAAATCCCTACGTTGGGAAAGGAAGTTCTTCTGGCCTTGCTTTCTTCCAAGAACATGCAAGATGTTTAATTAATTACATGGAAAAGCAATTAATAATCCCCCTTTCCATAATCAACCAACTTGATTATGGTGTGCAGTGACCTTGACTATAATCTGCCACTTCTTTATTGTGGCTCTTAGCCAAAGATAACCTTCCTTGTTCAGGGTTTTACAGAGTCCCTGTTGCTTAGACCAGAAGAAGTAGAGAGTGGGTAAGTCCAGGAAAGAGGCAGAAACACCTGTTTCTTTTTCTGTTTCTGGTGCTCACCAGATGTTTGAGTCCAACACCTCTCAGCCTCACCTCATGCTCTCTAGGACAAAATACAGACAAGAGGAGTAGTCCAAAACATCTGGAGGCTCTAGGATTGGGGAATATTGCAGTTTCTACTATATGAGACGTGGAGACAGAGTGGTTAGAGTGTAGTACTGCAGCCTCCTCCTGCTGACTGCAAATTTGGCAGTTCAAATCTCCCCAGGCTCAAGGTTGACTCAGCCTTCCATCCTTCCGAGGTGGGTAAAATGAGGACCCCAAATTGTTGGGGGCAGTACACTGTAAACCCCTTAGATAGGGCTGTAAAGCACTGTAAAGTGTATATGTCTTAAGTGCTATTGCTATCTCTGGATAGGGAGGTGTAACACAGCTCTTCAAAGGGTGCAGGACCCCAAATCCTCTTTGGTATAGGGCTATCGTCCTGCCCTGCTTTCATCTCTCTATCCAGTTATTCCAAAGTGAGAACAAGTCGCCTGCTGATTTGTTTGTGAAGAGTGTGTACATCAAGGGTCTCCAAACTTGGTGAGTTTCAGACTTGTGGACTTCAACTCCCAGAATCCCTGAGCTAACATGACTGGAGGAGAAATCCTGGGAGTTGAAGTCCACAAGTCTTTAAAGCTGTCAAGTTTGAAGACCTCTGGTCTACACTGAAACTTCTGGTGAGGGAGGGGGGCGTATACGAAGTCAGTGCATCTTTGGTATCCGTTCTCCACAGTAGATACCAACTTATTGTTGAGCCTGATTGAAAGCTTTGTCAAGGATTGTGCCCTGAGCCATGCTAGTGCCTGCTGATTTTTTTTCAGTAGTACATAGCCGTCCCTTCCTTCCTCCTCCTCCGGCCTACTCTATACCCTTCCTACCCCACCGCCTACCATGAAGGGGGCGTTTCCTCCCTCTGCCCCCTGTGCTGTGCCTTTTTTAGCCATACAGTGTCTGCCTGTGGAAAATGGTGTCGTGCAATTTTTGCCTGTTTGTCTGGCTACCATCTGGGCCCCTCTGGGAGGGCCCCGTGCACCCCTCCATCCAAACAACAACGAGCTCCCATCTCTCTCTCTCTCCACCTCCCTACCCCCCCTTTAGTGCACTCACCTCCTTCCTCTGGGCTAGAAGACCTTTGCAGAGCGCAGGTGTGGGTGGGTGGGTGGGTGGTGGGAAAAAAGAGAGTCCAGCCCGCTTGCTTTTCACAGTTCTGTATCCTCAACTTAAGCTGGGCTTTTGCCTCTTGTTCTCTGCTTCAGGCCAAGCGGGAACCAGTGGCCTTCAGTAGCCTCTGTGTGCTTTCATGTACAAATACGGTCTCAGCTAGGAGCCGTTTAAAGCAATGAATCTATTGTATAAAATATTGTGTAAAGAGAGTCTTTTTACATAAATATTCTAATAAATGAATGTTTAATTTTTAATGGCCTGGGGTGAGTCAGTCTCTCTCTCTCTCTCTCTCTCTCTCTCTCTCTCTCTCTCTCCCTACTCTCTCACTCTCCTCTCTCACTTTTTACTCCCCTCCCCCCTTTTTCCAAGTCTTGCCTCTGGCTTCTGTCAAAGCAACATGGGAATAATAGAGAGTGAGATTACCATTCTTTAACACAGTTATACTTATGAGAGAGATGGTTATATAGAGACTGAGATGGAGAGAATCAGTATTGAGAGAGATAATATATACCATGGCATTGGGCTGATCTAGTTTATTGGCTGGGCCGTGGCAACTCAGTATCACTACATATTAGCACACACACTTACCTCCCTCTCTGGCCCGTCATGACTGTGACGATGCCAACAGTTGGTAACTGTGACAAAAAATGTCCTAAGATCACTTTTTTTCACACTGCATTGTAGAACTTTGCAATGGCTCCTCCCACACAAGCAAAGTGCAGCAAAGAAGGGAAAAAACTCTAGAGAATTCCTGCACGACAGCGAATCTAGTATACCTCGCAGGAATGTAATAAGGGTTAACGGCGCAGGCACGTTCTCTGTAAGCAACAACAGAAACAAGATTCACATATCCCACATAGAACATACCTTACCAGGATTAGCCAAGATCAAACAATCTAACTTCTACCAACCGAGTTTCATCAACGAAACTGCTAATGAGTTGCTAACAACCGAGTTCTAGTACCGAATAACGGCTGTGAATTGGTTAGAATCCACCCCTGGGAATAAGTGTACAAAATTGGGGGATTGAGGGATTGTTTTCGAGGACTGAAGACCATTATTGCGATTGGCAAGCGGAACAGCTAGTAAGGCCAAGTACTTCAGATTCGGAGGTTCCGCAGGCTCCCAATGTTTCAGTCTCCAACGTCAACACAGGGGTCTTCAACTTGACAGTATTTTCCATGTTTTTGGAATAAGCTTCTAAATGGTAGGAGTCTCAAGAGGCATTGTGCAGCTGGTCTGTTCTGTGCGAACAATCCATTACGCAGCAAAGGCTCTCCCAGCCCTTGGCCAAATTAGACTTGTTGAAGACATTACACTCACAACACCTGAGTATGAAGTCCACAAGTCTAAAGTTGCCAAGATTTGGGATGCCCATGCATTAAGACTAACAGAAAGCAGATAACAACTGTGAGGACCCCTTGGAGACTCACATGAGCTTGGCATCTCTGTCTTTCTTGCAGAACATATTCATTGCCAAACTAAGGTAACACATCAATCGCTGTCAAGCCAACAAAAGTGCAGGTTATATGCCCACCATCTGTTACAAACTGAACACACACAACTCACTGTGCACCATAAAGTCTATGTCACTCATTAGCAACCCAGCTTCACGATTTTTTCCTAATGCAGCCCCTAACAATTCGGTCCTATAGCAACCATCGACCCTACTACTTGCTATTTCTTAATAGACCTTCCCTGTACTACTGGTCTTCCACCTTCTCTTCTTTCACAAGATTTATCATAGCTCGCCCACTCATACCACGTTTGATCTCCAGGTGGCCCGCTGGACATATTAAAAATCTGCGCGCGCCACACACTTAAAATTTTGATTACGACTCCACCCAAATACCTCCTTCGGTTCCTGATAATAGCTTCCTTATGCCCTTGAAGCTACTATCACACCCTTATGCCACAATCATCACCTCTTTAATATAGTCAATACGCGTCTCACATCGAATGTTCCTCCGAGATACCACCACCTCAACAAACCTGAGCCTTTCAATAAATAGGTCAAATCTTAACAACATAAATATAGATATACTATCCATTGATAACATCAATCATACCCCACACTTATCATATATATTATATAACGTCACTAGACACCCGAAATACAAAAGTATATCAAATAACTCATACAATAAACCAACATATATAAAACTCCGAGAACCATCTATAATATACATAATATACTCTACTACATAATAATCTAGAATCAATCTTGATCAGATTTTATAGACTCACAGCTACCTTCTACATATCCACCCAAATAAATTATAATTCCATCGAACACTACGGCGGACAATCCATATATTCGTTTAATTATTCCTACCGCAATTTCTATGGAAGAATTGTGTTGAACATCTTGTCACTTGTATTGCTCTAGTATTACCAGTCTGCGGTCATTGTAGAATAACCCATCCTGTAGCCTCACCTAGTTCTTCAACCAATGTAATCTTCCAACACACAATTATTCAACCAAGACGCTGAAGTGGAATACATATCTCTATGATCCTGTGATAAATCTGCAAAGTTAATGAGAGACAAACTGATAGCCTTTAACCTCGCAATTTACATTTGTCTGTTCCTTTAACTCAACTGAAGATAATTTCCAGCTTTTTTGTTTGTTGATATACAAAGGAAAAGTTTTGTTTGTTTTTTTAAAAAACAACTTTGCAAAGTTCCAAACTTCCTCATAAATAGGGAGAGGGGATAAAATGATTTTTGAGCCAGGAAAAGCAAAGTGATATATTTGGTGCCGCTGGAGAAGAGAAGAGTTGTGAAACACTTGGATCCTATACAATTCTACATCTTAGTCGCAGGGGTCTCCCAACCTTGCAAACTTTAAAGCCTGCAGACTTCCAAGTCCCAGAAGTTCTCGAGACGCTTACTATCTATCCATTGCTTTGCTTGCTGGGGAATTTTGGGAGTTGAAATCTTAAAGTCCTGCTTTACAGCAGGGTCACAACAAGCAAAAGGTGAAATGATGGTTCCTGTCAGACAATTACAAGGAGAATTTGCTCTCATTTTTACAGAAGGAGCTCATACCAGAAATTGTCCATGACGTCATAAACCTGGCAGAAACGTTAAAACGTTTAGTGAGAAAGCCAAACTGAACAGACAGATCCATTCGCCAAAACTATGTCATAATGCAATGTTTGTTTTTCTAGTGACTTAGAAAACAAGATAACAGTCAGCAAATAGGCCATGCTCATGTTCATCTTACTGAAAACAATAAATGCACAGAACACGTTTGAGCCAACTTTATTATAAAATAGTGAAAAAGATTTATTTCAATCAAGTCTATTGGGCCAAAGTAGAATAATGTGGATGAACTTGACCTGATCACGCCTTTCCGCCGCCTCATTCCTTTTCTCCTATATCACATAAATTTATTTATTTGTTTATGCATGTGTATCACCAGTCTTTAGCATTTTTTACAAATAACTCAAGGTAGCAAATCATAACCAACCGACCTTCCTCTTCTTATATTCCGCCACAACGAGAACAACCGTGTCAGGTTAGGTTGGGTTGACAGAGAGAGACTTGCCCAGAATCACATCTCCTTTTCAGCAAGCAAGACCCAAGACCAATCATCCAACACGTTCTTCCACTTTTCTACTGTTTTTTTCCGCCAAAGGTTCATTCAAGCCGTTGGTATTTAAAAATTTTGAAGGCAGCCTATTGTTGTGCCAGGATGGTTTTTTTCTACACCCTGATTGGTGGAGAGTCCTTGGTCCTGTGTTTATTGGGACTGGAGTTTTGTTTGATTGGGTTTCTGGTTTCTTCTGTCTGTTTTGTGGCTTGATTGGCTGGCAACACTGTTGTTCCCCTGTGGTTGAGGCTTTCAGTGCAGGCTTGGCCTTCATGTGAAAGGACGGATTTATCTATTAGAAGCTCGGGTTCATCTGGGTGCTGCTTGGGGTGTGTTTGAGCTGGAGGTATCTGAGGGAGTCAGTGCCTCAGGTGTTTGTCTGTTTTGTGGTGTGAGAATCTTTTCTGCTGGAGAGTGCAGGCTTCGCAAATGTTGACAGTCTGGTGGAATCATCTCTTCTATTCATGCTTTCACAGGTCTTTTTTCAATCCTATGCTATCTCTGATGATTCTGTGGCTTGGAGTTTTCTATAGTGCTAGGTTTTTGGTGCCATTGAAGTTGATTTGTGACCTGTGGGCTTTCCATCGTGTTGGACTAGTGGAAGAGGTGTGTTCCAGCTTTGTTCTGCAGTTGTTGTTGTTCATCCAGGCGGGTAACTTATTCTTCTATTGGGTCCTGTCCAATGTATGTGCCCAGGAGACATGATGTACAGGGAATTTCGATATATGCCTGTTTTCCAAGGTCAATTTTGTCATTGGGGTTTCATTAAGGATCCTGCTATTTTTTTAGTCTGTTTTTGAAGCGAGTCTTGATGTATCTGTGTAGTATCAGTATGTTTACTCTAGTAGTAACCGTCTTATGTAGGAGCAGGACAGCTGTTCATAGGTCTGTTGATCTCTAGGTCCTCTGTTAATGTCTTGGTGTGTTTTTGTGGATCAAAGTGGTGCATTTGTTTTTGTGAGCCAGTTGGCTGTCAATAGCTTTAGGTCAGGGTGCATAGTTCAGTCTTTTATAGTATGTTTGTCTTTGTCGCCAGGCATTTGGGTTCTGGCAATTAGTGTGTTTGGCCACAGGAATTTAGTCTGTGCTGGGTGGTGGTGGGATTGCGGCGTTGCAGGAGTGGTTGGTGTGTGTTTTCTTCTGTAGCGGTGTGTCCTAAGTGTGCCATCAGTGTTTTTGTAGATTAGTACATCCAGGAATGGTAGTTGTTTTGTTTATTCCGTTTCCAATGGTGAACTTGATTTTGCGGGTGTTGGTGCGCTGTTTAGAGTTGTACGGAAAGTTGTTTAGGTTTTTCTTTTTCCATGCGGGGGCCAAGATCACAAATGTTGTCACTCGATGTGATGTGCTACAACTTTAAAAGCACTACATGACGTGGGATTAATAACACCGAAGGAAGCTAAACAGCACCACACACACACACACACACCACACACACACTATATATGATATATATATATTATTGTTTTTTTAAGCTCTCGTGGTACTTACATTTGTGCTGTTTAAGCTGTCCTTCGGGTATTATCCCACGTCATTGTAGTTTCTGTAAAGTTGTGAGCTCAATTGTAGGTTCTGTTAAAGTTGTAGCAACGTTTCAGCAGAATTCTCATCTCCATCATCAGGTTCTGTATGGAAGTGTGTCTCACAGTTCCTCTGTTTCAAATTTGAGGCTGATCTATCTCTGATTGGCTATTATATAGAGATTGAGAAAAAAGACCTGAACAAGCATGAAGCGAAGAGATGATTCCAGCAAGATCTGTCAATCATTGTGAAGCCTGCCACTCTCAAATAGAAAGATCTCCAACACCACACAAATCAGACAAACACCTGAGCACAGACAGGACTCCCTCTGATGCCTCCAACTCAAACACCCCCAACACAGGCACCGCAGGTGAAACCCAGCTTTTGATGAATAGCAGCCCGTCCTTACACCGCAGCCAAGCTGCATTTGAAATCCATACAGCAGAGTGCTCCAGAATCAAAGCAAACAGACAGAAGAACAGGAAACACCAAATCCAATCAAACTGGACAAGTCCATGAACACAGACCCCTGTTAATATAGGCTCAATCAGAATAGACCAGCCTAATATTTGAAACAGAGGGAACTGTGAGACACCACTGTCCATACAAGAAGCCTAGATTGATGGCAAGATGAGATTCTGCTGAAACGTTGCTACAGACTTTAACCAGAACTACAATGAGCTACAACTTTAACAGAACTACAATGACGTGGGAATAATACCCGAGGAAGCTAAACAGCACACACACACCAATCACACACACACAATTCACACACACACACACACACCCACACAAACCTATATATATTATATATATATAATATACTATATATAGTATATAATATAATTTACTAAGATCTAGAACTACAGAAGCCTGGATGATGAGCGAGATGGAGATTTCTGCCAAACTTTGCTACAACTCTTTAAAAGCACAACTACAATCACATGAGATAATACCCAAAGGAAGCTGAATATATATATATATAAATTACTTCAGCAAATTTAATTCCTCTAGCCCAGTGGTGGCTAATCTTTTTGGGCTCCTGTGCCAAAAATTGTGCATGTGCTTGCATGCTCGCACTCGCATGCCAGCACCCAGAAGGCAATGCGCCCTCTCACGCCCTCTATGCATCTGTGCATAATCCCCACCCACCCATGCCTCCCCCTTACCTGCACTGTGCTTCACAGCTGATTTTTGGCCAGTTTGAGGCCTTTTTCGGCTTCCTAAAGGCTTGAGGAAGGCTTTTGCAGGCTTTGCAGGCCGAAAACTAGCCCCGTTTTGTCACTTCTGGTATTTTCTGAAAAACAGGAAGTGATGAAATGGGGCTAGTTTTTGGCCTTCCTCAAGCCCCTGGGAAGCCAAAAAAGACCTCAAACCGGCCCCAAGTCAGCTGTGAGGCACATGCATGCCCAGTGAGGTAAGTCTGCCTGCAGCTCAGGTGCTGACACAAATGGCTCTGCGTGCCACCTGTGGCATGTGTGCCATAGGTTTGCCATCATGGCTCTAGCCGCTTTCTGCAAGTACCCAGGCTCATTCTCATGACAGAGACATTCTCAATGTCTGTCGTTCTGGATGTCAGTCCACTCTGATCTCTTGCCTAGCTATCTGTTGTAATAATTTAAATTCTGTGTTTTGGATTTTGTACGCTGCCCAGAGTCTACATGGAGTGAGCAGCCATCATAAATGTAATAATAAATAAATCCATCCATCACCATCGCCATCATCCCAGCTAGTAATGGTAACACATGAATCACCAGTCCCTGTTTTTGTTGGGAAAGGAGTTCACTTCAAGCCAAGGCGCATGGCTTCTGCTCATTTGTCCCACGTGCCACCAATTTGGAAAGCCGTCGAGACAGACTTGAAATCTGCCTGATCCCCAAACTTATGTTGGGGCTTGATTTTGCTGCTGTCAGCAATTGACTCACCAATTCAGGGAGCCACTCAGCCTTTTCCAGATTACCATCCAGCGACTCAGTGAGGTATTAAGACAGCAGATGGCATTGTGTTACAGCCAGTTTACATGTTAAGAAAGAGGGAATTCAAACCACTCAAGATAGAGGAGTGTCACATCAGAACTTGGCAACTACTTTTTTCAAACCTAGCAACTACAGGTACATATGGAAAGTTTGCAGATAAGGATGAAACATGGGTAAATAATGTCCTCAAGGCCAGACAAGGAATAATGGATAGAAACTGAACAAGGAGAGATTTAACCTGGAAATAAGGAGAAATTTTCTGACAGAACAATCAGCCAATGGAACAGTTTGCCCTCGGAAGTTGTGGGAGCACCATCAGTTGAGACTTTCAAGAAGAGATTGGACATCTGTTAGAAATGGTGTAGGGTCTCCTGCTTGTGCAAGGGGTTGGTCTAGATGACCTACAAGGTCCCTTTCAACTCTGATTATCTGTTATCTGTTATCTATCTACATACAGGGAGTTTTTAATGTAAGATTTCCTTTTGTTGGTTTATTCCAGGCGTCAGCATGTGTGTTTTTTTATTATTTATTTGATTTGTCAATCGCTTATAAGATAATAGGTATAAGAATAAACATGTGTATGAATACAGGAAATAGGTACAAATAAATGGGGACAACAGGACAGGAACAGTAGGCACAATTGTGCCCTTATGCCTTTTGGAATGGCCTTCCTATTTATGGAAGGGGACCATCAATGTCTGTTTTGCTGAGGGGGCTCTCCCAGTTGAGCAGTTGTCATTGTCTTCTGCTTTCTGGTTGTAGGTTTCAACATTCAGGGCTGGCTGAGTTGATGGTGCAACGATGGGCAGCTTCAGGCCTTTCATAACACCTGCTTTGTTGGCAAATGAGCTGGCAGAAAACATGCTGGTTCTCTGCTACTCTACATGAGGAGCTCACAAGGAAAGTGAGTGAGAGCATTTAACCAACTAATGGTATACATTATACCAAACACGGGAGTCAGCTTGGTGTGGTGGTTAAGACATCAGTTCTAGTCCTGCCTCAGGTACAAAGCCAGCTGGCTGACCTTGGGCCAGTTGCATTCTCTTAGCCCAAGGAAAGAGGCAATGGTAAACCACTTCTGAAAAACCTTGCCAAGAAAATTACAGGGACTTTCCCAGGCAGTCTTTGAGAACAGGACGTGATTGAATGAAAGAAGAAAAAAGTGGACCAAATATCCATTAAAAACTTTTTTTCTTCGAGAAAGCTTCATTGACCCACTTCACTTTATTTGTGTCGTCTTCAGTTTCCTTCATTGATGCATTTTTTTTTAAAAAAACAAACCTTGTTTGTTCTTAAATGGGGCAGAGATAGAAACTCTGGAATCTGACCAGAACTAGCTCCTGAATGAGTTGACAGCTAAGCCAGAATCCCTGATGCTAGGAGAACATGGCTTGTGAATGGAATCCAGAAAGCCTCACCCAACTAGTAGCTGACCACAGAGGAGTTATCCTGATCAAAGCTACAGATATCCAGACTTTTCAATTTACTGTTTATGATGCCATCACTTTTTGTGATCTTTCTCTTTGATTGAGTTTAGATGCCTCTGTTCATTTCAACCACAGTTCATTCAGAGAACCTGGTATTCAGGCTTCATGCATCATACCCCAAAATAAACTAGCCAGAAACTGAGTTTGCATAACCAAATGTATTAAAAATGGCTGGCTAATTGGTAGTTCTGGGCATTGGGAATTTGCATTTAAACCACTGTATTTAAACCACTGTAAGAGAAGATAACAGCCATAATTTGTTTACTAAAGTTCAAATTAAGAGAGAATATATGCTGAAGATATAGGAGTTAGCTAAGATTAAATAAGGTTCAAAGTATATTTACAAAATGTGATACAAAATTAGTCTTGTGTTACACTGTATGCAGATACCAAATAAAAATACCGGTTAATAAATCAAATCCATACAACATAAAGCATAATATTTTAATCATTAAGAGAAACATCTGTTCCTACTTCAACTGTCTCTGTCTACATTCTCTTGATTACAGAAGAATCTTGAGAAATAATTGTGTATATGAGTGTGTATTTAACTATAGGCTGGGTACACCCATCATTTAAATGTATTTAAACTTGACCAGACATGACCAGACCTGGTTCACAGATATACAGTAAGCCATGACTTACTTAACCAGTTTTTACTAACTGCAATGGGTAACCTCACGAACACCTTAACCCAGAACTAAACAAGGAACACCATTAACTAGCATCAAACATAATGCCAGTCACAGAGCTGTATTGAAACTACATAGTTAACCTTTTTATTAGATTGGCTCACTACACTGAATCAAAAACTGACCAATGGATTCACAACATATGAAGGTAAGGCATACACAGACAAAAAAATGAAAACGAAGGTTATAATTAACCAAGCTTAGTAAGATGTATGGGTGCAGCTTCTAAGTACGTAACAAACTAAGCTGGTTAAACATGTGTGCATGCAGACCTAAAGTAGAAATCACTGAGTATGCATCTACATTAACACACTACCTAGAGAATTTACAGAGATTACCATGAGAAGGAATGTAGTGGTTAACAAACATCAATGAAATCCAAGTGAGAAAGAAGGCGTTAGAAAGAAACTTAAAGTGACTCCACCTTGATTCTCTCTGATATAAGATGAGAGAAAGGGAAATGGCATCAGGATTTCAGATTTTGATACTATGGGTAACCATCAACTTACCCCCACAATTGAGCCCAAAATTCCTGTTGCTAAGCAACACATTATTAAGTGAGTTTTGCCCCATTTTACTACCTTTCTTGCCACCATCATTAAATGAATCATTGGGGTGGTTAAGTTAGGAACTTGTTAGGTGAATCTGGCTTCCGCATTGACTTTTCTTGTCCGAAGGTTGCAAAAAGTTATCCCCTGAACCTGGGATACTGCAACCGTTGTAAATAGGAGTCAGTTGCCTGAATTTGGATCTTGTGATCATGGGGGATGCCTCAATGATTCTGTGAAAAATGGTCATAAATCAGTTTTTTCAGTGCTGTTGTCTTGAACAATCTTCTTTCTGACCCAGCGACCTCAAAGCTACACATTACACTGACCATAATAACATTTGCTTATGCCTTGGTATGTTGGCTGAAAAGCTTCTGACTATGGTTGACAAAGAATGACTTGTCAACTATCACATGTTGCATGAACCTGGTCAATTGTGATTTATTGAACAAACTTGGAGAATAACAACCAATGTTCCTGGGGAATTTAAAGGGCTCTAAAATTATGGTCCTGCTGGATTCATCTTCTGATAAACTCATCTTCTGATGAGTCCAGCAGGGCCATAACCCTTGAGGCCGACATGTCAGGAGGATACCTTGTTGGATTAGCCAGATGTAGGACTCTGGGAAAATGATTCTGGAAGTCAACAGCAACTCCTGAGCTCTAACAAGCTGCTCCAGGCCACAATCATCTTTGCTAACTTCACTTCCCAGGAATACCTATCACACCTGTGTAATTTCAGTACCCAAATTTATGCTGCTTCCTGAAGCAGCCAAACAGGAGTAGTTGAAGGAAAGGTCTTGAGCCTTGAAAGCTGTGAACATACTATTAATGCCATGCTCCTTAATTATAATAATTGACCAAAGCAAGGATAAGAAGTATGGTGAATTCCTTTTTAATAGGAGAAGAACTTCTGTTCCCTGAGAGATGGAGTGACAAAATTGTGTCTTGGGCTTTAATTGAATTTCCTCCTTTGCCTGTTTCCCAGGGCAAGAAGGATGCACAAGTTAGACTGGTATGAAGACCAGCAAACTAAGTAGAGTGAAAGGATGGTTAATAAAACCACTTTTATGTGCTTTAGTTGGTTAACTGGGTGCCATGGAGTCGCTCTCAACTTCTGGTGACTGCAGGAGCAAATATTTGTCATCTGGATTTGATTCTTCTAACAACTTGTGGCTCTTCCAAATTCATTCCAATATGAATTTCTTCTATTCCATCTTTCTACCCCACAGTACTTGTTACTGGTAGTCCTCGATGTATGACCACAATGGAGCCCCAAATTTAGGTTGCTAAGAGAAGCAGCTGTCAAGTGAGTTTTGTCCCACTTTACAACCTTTCTTGCCACTGTTGTTTTTCAACGTTTCTCACCACATTTCCTAAATGAATCCCTGCGGTTTTTAAATTAGTAACCTGGTTGTTAAATGAATCTGGCTTCCCCATTGAGTTTGCTTGTCAGAAGGTCGCAAAAGGGAATCACATGACCCTGGGACACTGCAGCCGTCATTAATATGAATCAGTTGCCAAGCATCTTGAATGTTGATCACCTGACCATGGGGAATGGTTGTCAGTGTGAAAAATGGTCATAAGCAGGGGTGGGATTCAGCTGGTTCAGCCTGGTTCGGGCGAACCGGNACCATGGGGAATGGTTGTCAGTGTGAAAAATGGTCATAAGCAGGGGTGGGATTCAGCTGGTTCAGCCTGGTTCGGGCAAACCGGATGTTAAATTTACATTTGGTTTGATAAATCGGTACTTGAATCCACCAAGTGGCCCTGCACACCCCACCCCTCCCAGGAGTCTCCATGTGGCCCATTTTGGATGCAGGTAAATGTCGGGTCTGAGCAGAGGCTCTGGGAGGGCAAAAACCAGGCCTCCCGGAAATTCTGGAAGTCTGGAAATGTGCCTGTTTCTGGCTTCTGGAGGGTGTCTGGAGCCCAGGGGAGGCCGTTTTCACCCTCCCAGAGGCCTGAGAGAAGCCTCCGGACTCTGGGGAAGGCAAAAAACGGCCCTCCCAGAAGTTCCAGTAGGCCACGCCCACCATGATCACGCCCACTGAACAACTGGGCAGAGAACCAGTTGCTGGGATTTTTGAATCCCACCCCTGATCATAAGTCTCTTTTTTCACGGCTCTTGTAACTTTAAATGGTCACTGTTATAAGTTGAGGATTAACTGTACTGACTTAGGAGGGGGAAGAAGAGGGCTTAGATAATATATCATGGGTAGAGCTAGCTTTTCTAATTTGCTAATTGCTCCTGGTTCAAAACTACGACCAAAGCCAAAAACAAAAATTTAAGTGTTGCAAGGAAACGGCATAAGCAAGCGTTGGCCCACTGTCTTGATTCAAATTTACATTAGCATAAGGAACTCTCACGCCTGTTGCATTCAGTTGCTGTCTCTGTCCGCTATCTGGGTGAACGGTCTCGTCTCACCTGGCCTGGAATGAACTCCTGCCCAAAAAGTGGGGCAAAGACAATCCTGCCCAACATTTTCTCATCAGGGTTCTTATCCCAAGGACTTCGCTGTTATCGGAAAGGGAAACTGGGACAGCAGGAGCAGAAGGTTTGCTTAGGCCTTCAAAGAGTGCCAGGCAGTCCTCCTGCCTTTCTACACAACCCCTCCTTAGTCAATCTGATAAAGGACAATTTGCATGAGACCAGGTTTTCTCAAAGAGAAAAGAATTTGGATGCAAAATTACAGAGCATTCTAGCTGTCCTGATGTAGTTAACTGGCTTGTGAATGGAGTTAAGGTTAGACTTTTTATGGGTCAGCTGTGGGATGCAAGTACGCCTTGACTGACAACTCCAATATCCATTTCTGCACATATCAGCATTTTCTTTATCACTTCACCTTCTAAGGGGATTTCTTTATTTTCCCATTGTTGAGCAAAAACCATTCTTGCTGTCCTAATAATATGTAATATTTAATAGGTCACCTCTTTACTGTATCTCTCTTTTGTAATTCCTCGTAGGAATAATTCTGGTTTGTATTCTATTTTTTTGTCCAATCATCTCTTCCAACCAGTCTGAATCTTTCGCCAAAACTCCTTTGTTGTTTTTTTTACAAGACCACCACATATGATAATAATATGTGGGTGCCTGGTTCTTGATTACATTTCCAACAGTTTGGTGATAAATTTCTAAACATTTTGGTTAGCCTTGCTGTTTTCCAAGGCACCCGAAGGCCAGAAAGGAATAATAGATGGAAACTGAGCAAGGAGAGATTCAACCTAGAAATAAGGAGAAACTTTCTGATAGTGAGAACAATCAACCAATGGAACAGAAGTTGCTTTTGGAAGTTGTGGGAGCTTCATCACTGGAGGCTTTCAAGAAGAGATTGGACTGCCATTTGTCAGAAATAGTCTGCTGCTTGGGCAAGGGGGTTGACCTAGATGACCTACAAGGTCCCTTCCAACTCTGTTAATCTAATCGAATCTCTCCAATGTCAACTGCACCAAGAAAACACAAGAGAGGGAATAAACAGAAGGTTAGCCCTGTTTTTGTTCATTTCAGACCTTGGAACAGGCCCTTTGTAGCAGCTCCTTCTCTGAGTACATTTTTCTTTTCAAAGCACAAAACAGGCAGGCGTGGAGTCAATATGAGGATAGGAGAGCTTCTTCTGACTTTGTAGAAGTGAAGTGATTCTGGTTGGGTTACTGCAGATTTTTGTTTTAATTGTGTCTTTTTTTTTCTTCCTTCCCCAGACTGCACAAAAGAAACCCACAAAATACAAAAGGAAGCAACAGCTTCCAAGCCACCTTTGTGGTGGCTGGGCTTCCTGTAAAGATGATTGTTCTGTTTGAGCAGGAAATCCCTCATCATCTGCCCATCAGGCCATGGGAATGAATGCTTGTCCTGGCTTAGTGGTGGTCTGGGTTGGTGTTGTTGTGAACACACAGCCATTTTGTGTTGAGGTGGCCAAGCCGGTGGCCAAGCCAGCGGCCTGCATGGCCTGTCTCCGTGGGCCCAGTCCCCGGGCTTCTTGGCTGTTGTGCTTCAAGAACATCTCCAGGGAGAAGATGGAGAAGGAACTCCTGGCCTGGATCTTTTTCAGGAGCATTGTTACTGACCCAGCTGGGGGAAGAGTCCTGACTTCAAGAGATTTTCTTATTCCCTTGAAATTATGAAAAATATGTAGAGTAGGGGTATCAAACTTGGTTTCATTGAGGGCCGCATCAGGGTTGTGTTTGACCTTGGGGGGCTGGGGTGGGCATGGCCAGGGTGGGTATGGCCTGGCGGTCAGGGGTTCCTGTGATGGCCAGAGCACTTTGCCAGCGAAAACGGGTTCCCGAGCTCCGTTTCAGCTGTGACGGTCTCCTGCAATCCTCTGCCAGTGAAAATTGAGCTGAGGAGGGCCATGCAAAGCAGAGGTGGTATTTGGCAGGTTCTGAACACTTCTGGAGAACCAGTAGTAGAAATTTGGAATAGTTTGGAATCCCATCTCTGACTGGCCCTTCCCCCATCTATTCTCTGCCTCCCAAGTTCCAGCTGATTGGCTGGGTCTTCTTTTGTTCCCCTGCACAGGAGAACGGAGCTGGAAAGCAGGTTAGTGGGATGGGGTGGGGAGGGAATGGGGATTTTGCAGTATCCCTTCCCTGCCACCCCCATAAGCCATGCCTACCCATCACGCCCACCGAGCCACACCCATAGAACCAGTAGTAAAAAAAATTGAATCCCACCACTGAGGCAAAGCCCTCCCATACTCCATTTTTGCTGGCAGAGGCACTGCAGGCCAGTCCTTCACTGTTTCCAGTGTGGCCCCACGGCAGGGGTGGGATTCTACCAGTTCACACCAATTCGCGAGAACTGGTTGTTAACATTCTAAGCAGTTTGGAGAACCGGCTGTAAAAAAATTACTGGCCTAATCCTGTAAGGAAGGCAGGAGGAAACATTCTGGTGTTGCTTACAGAAGCTGCCTCTCCCTTAACCCTTATTACATTCTTGGCAGGGCTAGACTTCCTGTCTCAGGAACTTCTCTGGAGTTTTTTTCCCCTCCTTTGCTGGTACTTTGCTTGTGTGGAGTGACCATTCAAAGTTACAATGGCACTGAAAAAAGTGACTTATGACCATTTTTCACACTTACGACTGTTGCAGCATCCCCACAGTCATGAGACGCCAGGAGAGGAGATGCGTGCCTCAATGTGAGTGATACTGAGTTGGCATGCCAAGCCAATCACATGATCACTAAGCCACATCCACCCAATCACATGACCATTTAGGCCATGCCCACCAACTAAGCCACACCCACAGAACTGGTTGTTAAAATTTTTGAATCCCACCCCTGCCCCATGGGCCAGATTTAACTACCCCCCAGACCGGATCCATGCCCCGGGCCTTCAGTTTGACATCCCTGCTGTAGAGGTAGCCCTCAGCTTATGACCACAGTAGAGCCCAACATTTCTGTTGTTAAGCAAAACAATTCTTAAGTGAATTTTGCCCCATTTCATGGCTTTTTTTTTTGCCACCATTGTGAAGTGAATCACTGCAGTTGTTAAGTTACTAACACCGTTGTTAAGGGAATCTGGCTTCCCCACTGATTTTGCCTGTCAGAAAGTCACAAATGGTGATCATATGATCCCGGGACACTCCAACTGTCAGAAATATGAACCGTTTGTCAAACATCTGAATTTTGATCATGGGACCACAGAGATACTTCAATGTGATAAGTGTGAAAAACGATCATAAGTCACTTTTGACAGTGCCAGTGTTACTTCGAACAGTCATTAAATGAATGGTTGTAAGTCAAGGATAATCTGTAATTCGTCAAATTTCTGTACCCATAGATTTGGTGGTGAATTTCAGCTCAAGTTTTAAAATGCAGTGGAACGCACTTTGATATATGACAAAGAGGCCATTTCTTAAACCAAAATGCTTATTTGGCCAACCACAATTTCTATTAGTCTCATCGTTTACATCACAAAGATGGCATCAACACACTCATTAAGTGCTCTGGGCTTGTTCATCTACAGCAGTGTTTTTCAAACTTGGCAACCTTAAGTTGGGTGAGCTTCAACTCCTAGAATTTCCCAGCCCACCATGGTTGCTGAAGAATTCTGGGAGTTGAAACCCACCCATCTTAAAGTTTCTGTCAGCCTTAAAGAATCTTTCTTCTGTTTGTCTTTCCGGCTGCCCTAGTAATGGGAGGGAGGGAGGATAAATTGGGCTTTGTGTGGTGGGGAAGTGTGTTGGAGGCTTTAGAGAGTGAACTGTAACACTTGGGGAAAACTGCATTGTTTATGCTTACTTGCTTACTGCGCAGCCACAACATCTTTATCTAACCAGGCCAAGGTCAACGGCAATGGCCACATGTCTGCATCACCACCTGAAGATGCCTCACATGACATCTCAGATTTCATCTCAGATTGGATGGACTGTTTGAACTTTTGGGGGTGGGAACATTGCCATAACTTTGTATATGTGATTTTCGTGCCTAAGGGTATCTTTCTTGGATTTTGAATGGAGCCTCACTTAACATTATTCAAGATTTGACATATTTGGTGAGTGCAGTGGTGGGATTCAAATTTTTTACTGCAGATTCTGTGGGCGTGGCGCACCTTGGTGGACATGGCTTGGTGGACGTGGCAGGGGAAGGTTACTGCAAAATCCCCATTCCCTCCCCACCTGCTTTCCAGCTCTGTTTTCCTGTGCAGGTCAACCAAAGAAGACCCAGCTGATCAGCTGGGACTTGGGAGGCAGAGAATAGATGAGGGCGGAGCCAGTCAGAGCTGGTATTTGCCAGTTCTCCAAACTATTCAAAAGTTCCTCTACTGGTTCTCCAGAACTGGTCAGAACCTGCTGAATACCACCTCGAGACAAGTGTGAAAAACATGAATGTAGATCCTTTTCAAGATTGTTGTATGTTTGAATGTACTTTTCCCAACGTGTCTCCTTTGCATAAACATTTTGCCTTTTATAAGATGCAAGATTTACATAGTTTTCTCTAATGTACACAATTTGAATTGAATTGGGTTCAAAAATCACATTATAAGATTCAAGGATACTTGAGAGAGAGGATTCCATTCATCATCAGCCAAGAAATCATCCAGTTGAAGATCAAGACATATCACAATTCCCATTTTCCTTTCCTTTCCTTCACCATCACTTCCATATTTCTCCTATTGCTGCTGTTGAGGATGCTTCCCACTTTCACCAAACAGCTCTTTCTGAGCAGGCTTCAAAGTAAGCCCTTTCGAGAGCCCACATCATTGCTTCCCTGCAATGGATTATATGTACTTGGGTTCTCTGCCGAACACATGGTCTCTGATGCTTGGCTTGAGAAGTTATCAAGATATCCAAGAGAAGCAACAGCACAAGGAAGAGATGGATGGGGAGAAAGAGAGGGAGGGAGGGAAGTAAGTAAATAACTAAGTTCTAAAGGATAATAGGTTATCAGATTCATTCATATGAGAATCTGTGTGTAACAGGAAAAATCATTGTCACCAAGTTGTCTGATGATCTTGGTCTTAAGAAAATATCCAAAAAAGTCTTCGCTTATTTCAGGCAGTAATTCCCTTTTTCTAATTAGGATCAAGTAAGAGAGAAGGAAGCAGTGGTGGGATTCATTTTTTTTTTACTACTGGTTCTGTGGGTGTGGGTTGGTGGGCGTGGCTTGGCAGAGGAAGGATACTGCAAAATTCCCATTCCTTCCCCACCCCACTAACCTGCTTTCCAGCTCCGTTCTCCTGTGCAGGGCAACAAAGGAAGACCCACCCAATCAGCTGGGATTCAGGAGGTGGAAAATAGATGGGGGTGGGGCTAGTCAGAGGTGGGATTTGCTGGTTCTCCAGACTATTCAAAATTTCCTCTACCGATTCTCCAGAACTGCTTAGAACCTGCTGAATACCACCTCTGGAAGGAAGACTAGCATCATGTTAGTTCTGTCCTTAACTTCCATAACTATCTTCATTAGCTATCACTCTTCATTGGAGGAAGCGTACAAGACCCAGAAGGCCCCGGACAGGTTCACCTCTGCAAAACCAAATCCTAATTTCAGAACCCTAAAGCCTGGATGCATTGCAATGAACCAAGTAATAAATCCCACAATTTCTGATATTGGACCCAAACGCATCCTTTGGATTTTGACTGCTGGGGCACAGCTTCAAGCCCCTAAATCAGATGACAATTTTGCCTTTGCTGAACAATCCTATTATGGGTATCTTCTATAGTTCAAAGCATGGATTGGATCTGTATGCTTGCATTTAATTTAATTCCGTGAATTGAGAATTTTTTAAAACCAAAGTTTGAACTGCATGGGGAAACCTAAGTCATTCATTCTCCCCAGCCCTTGAACTTTCCAAAGCGTTCCTCATAAAATGTATGAAAAGAGCTTCTATCATTTTCAGAGTAAACTTGGATGTGGTCTTATTTGTCAATGACTAAACCCTGGGAAGAATTTAGAGGGCCCCTGACCTCTGGTTTCCTATCTTACCAGCTCCTGTTTTTTTAGAAATGGTAAGGGCAATGCCTTGTTTAAACACAGGAAATTGCTGGTCTCATATTTAATTTGGCTTGGCAGGGCAAGGTGACGTACAAAAGTGATTAGTAATCAGAGTGAGGCTGATTGCCGTTGGATAAGAAAGCTGGAAAAGATGCTTACTTGGTCTCTTTTATTGTAGGCCAAATTATCCAGCCAACAATTCTAAAATACATATCTCAATTTCTTCTGTTGTTGTTGCTTTGCTTCAGTAAGAGCCCCTTTCTAATTATTCTTCAAGAATGGGTGAGTTCAAGGGAATTGCAAATGGAAGCGGCATGCTGCGAAATATGATGTGGTCACTTTTGATTTGCAAGCAGTAAATTGGTGGTCCCCAGCAGCCACCAGGTAGTATTCCTTTTGTAACCACAGGTATGATTTCTGGAGAGGCAGGACTGCTGATATGATGACTTTGGCCTTCTGCATCATGCATGAAGGGAACTAGAGAATGTTCCTTTGTTGATGATAACGTTATCTATTCACTCATACCTGACTCTTGACGATGCTATGGGCCTGGTCTCTCCACATCTTCCAATCTTGCATTCCTTCTTTGAAGGAATGTGCTCTGGCTGGTGTCAGCATTGATGGTGTTTAGCCATCATGTTCTTTGGTGGCCTGGTTTCCTTTTACCACTAATTCTTCCTAAAATAATTGCTTCCGCCAGTGAATTCCACCACCTGACATGGCCTAAATAAGTTCCTTTGTAATGTTGAATCATTCCAACAGTATTTGTGATAGCATAGTCTTCCTCATCCTGGTGCCTCCCAGATTGGTAGGATTGACTGTTGTCAGTTAAGGATTTTGGAAATTACATTTCAAACTGTTTGGAGAGTGCAATCATTCTTACAGCAGCATTTTCATGGGTTCTGCTTTATGTATGAAGTTTTCACTTAAAAGAGCAGTCATACTTTCCTCCCCAACTCTTAAATAAAATAAAATAGTTCAGTCCTTTGACCCTTAAAGCTCATCTACTACCCAATTGTTCTTCAATGTTATGCATCTCCAAATGTTACCAATATATATCACACAAATTCAGCTTCAACCACAATAACACATGGACAAACAATAGATACAAACTCAAAGTAAACTGCTCCAAACTCTATTGCAGAAAATACCACTTCAGCAACAGAGAGGTCAATGCCTGGAACTCACTACCTGACTCTGTTGTTACATCCTAAAACCCCAAAACTTTAACCTTAAACTGTCTACCGTGGACTTCACTCTATTCCTAAGAAGTCTGTAGGGGGGTGTGCATAAGCGCACCAGCGTGCCAACCATCCCTATCCTACTGTTCCCATTTATTTGTACTCATTTATTATGTACATACTTATACCAGATTATACTTATATGCTTATATGCTATGTTCATACTTATACTTGCTTTCTCATACATGCTTGACAAACCAAACTAAGTAAAATAAAATAAATACTGTACATTCATTTTGCAGATTAACAGCCCCATAAGAGTGTGAGTTGCTAAAGGCTAGGGAAACAGTGGATCCAGACTGATTATCCTGCTATAGGAGAGATGGGATTCTTGGGACTGTCAGATAGTATTGAACTACAACTCCCAGCATCCCTCTCCTTTGACATTCCTGGAGTTATAATTGAGTGGCAGATCACAGCACATACTAAGCATAGAGTTCTTTTGGGATAGCACGCCTTTGAAGTTTTCATTGCCTTTGCTTTCTTTCCAGGGCTGAGAAAGAGCAACCAGCTCAAAGTCACTTAGTTGGCTCCAAGCCTAAAGTGGGATTACAACTCACAATCTCCCAGTTTCTAGGCCAATGTCTTAACCACTGCAGCAAACTGTATCTTTTAGTTCGTGTAGATCAGTGGTGGGATTCAAATTTTTTTTACTACCGGTTTTGTGGGCATGGCTTGGTGAGCGTAGCAGAGGAAGGATACTGTAAAATCTCCAATCAGAGGGTGTAGTTGATGGTTCTCTGATCTACTCAAAATTTCCACTGCTGAGACTTCTGGTGGCACTTCCGTAGAGAAAGGATAGAGACCACAATCATACGTGACTTTGATCCATGCTTACCCTGTTGGAAGGGACCCTACAGGACCGGAACCATCAGACCCACCTCGGAGGGGTGGGGGAAGAGGGGGACACTGCTAGCCGGGTTGAGGGGAGCCACTTCTCTCTCCCTGGCTTGTTATACTCCCCTGGAAGATAGGGATAAGTGGCAGTTTTAATGGCTGCCCTGAAGACAGGAAGCTATTGGGACTTAAGTGTGTGCTGGAGCAATGAAGTGCTGAGTGTTGTGTAACCAGATAAGAGAAGCTGAAGTTTTTGCTTTAATATCCCCAAAAAACAGAAAGAAAGATTCCTCACTTGAGACTATAAGAGCGGCGAAAGGAAAACAAGAGGACAACATAAGGTAAATAAAAAACTGGACTACAAACGAGCTAAAATGAAATTAAAGATGGAATTGGGAATAATATACAGAACCTGGCATTAATTAGGCATTGAATAAAATGCTGAACTTGCTTGGAATTGATTATACTTAAAAAAAAAAGCCAATGGTTGAAATGGTTGAAAATTAATGTTAATATAATTGAAAAAAGGGAAAAAAAGAACTTAGAAAGGTGGAAGTGATATAGAGCGCCACTTAATGGTATAAGATATTTTTTCCTGGATGACCTCATGGAAAATTACTGGCCTTTTAAATGCTTGAATGAGAAAAGATATGAAATAAAAGACTTTGACATAACAAGAACCCCGGAAACTTAGAAGAGAAAGGGGGAGATTTCAGCAAGAGGACAAAAAAAGGCAATATCTTGGGACTGTTGGGGGTTGACTATGCAAAGAAAATAGAAGGACCAACAAGGAAAAGAGAAATAGAGTCTCTTGGCAAGGATTACATAAAGAATAATTCAACTGATTAAAAAAATGGAAAGAGGAAGCAAAGAATTCAAGTTGGACCTGTAAATGGTGAAAGAGATATTAAAAGAAACAAGGGGATTATTGGACATACTGTCAGCAAAATTTATAGCAGAACAAAGAAACCTGAGAGAGGAGGAGCCAAAGGAAAAGGAAAACAGCCTAGATGGACATGAAGATTCAGAGACATTGCCAAAAGACATAAAAGGAATTAAAACTAAGACATTGATGACAGAGATAATAAATAAAAGAGAAAATGTCTCCAAGGAGTATAGCAAAAGACAAGAAAATCGCTGTACAAAAAAAGATCAATAAAGGAAGAGAGAGGAAAGTGGTGGGAGGAGAGATGGCTGACGGGAGATGGAAATAAAAGTGAAAATGTATAGAGAAAAAAGAAGGATAGAGGAAAAGGCCCAGGAAAACTTGAGTAGAGGGAATATGTAATTTAACCATTAAGAGAAATGACCAAGGCTGTGAGATTCAGATAGATAGAGAGTTCAGATATATAGCATAAAAGGGGGATGTCACATGGGGAATGTATCCCTTGTATTCCTATTTTTCATTAGAATATGTAGAGCTGGGGAGAATTTAAAAGTTAGAAATACTGGGATATTACTTTCAGATTATTTAGAATATATCATAAGATGAGAAATGAAAGATGACGTGAGGCCGATGATTTAGAAAGTTTTATTGTTTATCAATTTGTTGCTATTATATAAATTATATGACTATAATTAACTGCTCAAAAAATAGAACGGCGACACAAATAAGGAACTATCCTATGCAGATCTGATGAATGAAATATTGTTTTAAATACTTGTTCACTTATTCAAGTCTCCTGAAATTGTGCTCTGACAACGGAGAAGCCGTAACCATGCAAAATTATCTAATGGGAGAAAAAAACTTTCAGCAAACCCATGGAGGTGTGCTGGTGTGGAGCTTTATACTCCAAATTTTAAAGGTGAAAAACAACATTACAGGTCTCGATCCAACTTTGATATGTTAATGTCCCTAAAAAACCCAAGTCTAAAATGGAGGCCTCCACGTGTAGTAGATGTGGCCATCCACGGTGCCGTGGTTCCTCCAAAGTAAGGCCCTGGCTGTAATGCCTCCTCGTATCAATAGGCCCATGCATGCATCCTGATGAGCGTGTTGAGGCGGCGCTTGGTTCCTCCTGAGGATCTCCTCACAACTCTATTTAGAGAGTCATGGATACTAAATGTCATCCCCGGAACAACTCCTGGACAGTCTGTAGCTTGTACTATGTGGGACTTGGTGGATAGGAGCGAAACATGATATCCCAGCATGTGCTCAATTATTTCAGGTTGAGGTCGGGCGGCAGTTGCGAATAGGGCCATCATGCCCAGTTCATCGTTGCCAGGCAACTGCTGACATAATACTGCCTATCAGCATGAGTCGTAGTTGTGAATGTGACACCGTACTTGAGGAGAACTGTTAGTGGTTCCTAACCAAATGAGGCGGTCAACGCCATAGATTTGTCTCACACCGAGGGACTCTCGAGGACCTCCTCATCTGCGCTAGCCGTAATGGCAGTCAGGCTTACCTTGGCGAAGCACTATGGGAGGCTGTTGTGGCCTCCTAAAGAATGCTCAGCTCCCACAACATTTGACCACTGCCAAAACCGGCATGCTGGACGGGATTGTCTGCAAGGCAGCACGAAACGTTTTCCGCCAGCGTGTCATCTCTATTACGCCCGTCATGTCTCATGTCATCAACATGTCTCAGTGTGTGAACCTTCTTCAATCTGTGGAAAGAGCAACAGCTGGTCGGCCTAGTGTGCGATAATTATGCAATCTTTAGGGTGTTCTCTTGGCAGAAATGCCAAGAACATCCTGTCACGGTGTTGAGGTTTGTAAAGCAAAACCCCACGCTGGTAGGACATCGGGCCTATACACTCACACACCTCATTGGTGTGCTGTTCCTGACGCATTTTGTGAAAGCACACACTGGTCATCATTTGTGGCCCCCTAGTGTGCTTTCATGAGCGCGCTCTTGGCAATGTGTGTCTCCTCCATATCCCTCCTTGCACTCAAAGGTGTCGATGGTAGCATGGGTCATACTGCGATTGCTAGAAGGGTTGGCGCAGGCACGTCCATATGGCTTTCACTATGTCTGCTGAATGTGCTGGCCTGCTGTCTCTGTAGCTACGTCATGCCTGCCTGACAGCTCCTGCACTCTCCAGCTGGAGCAGAGACACAAGCAAACCTTCTCATCATGGCTTCAGCTCACGATTGACTAGTGAGCACAATCCTGGTATGAGCTTTGCCACTAACTGTAGCTCATCTTGTGTCGTGGGTTTGTAGGACTCATGCTACCCAGCTAGTGCATGAAAAGTCATCCCTAGCATCTCAAAAGCTGACCAAACAGCATTCACCAGAAAAGCATAGGACGTGCAGAAGTGGTCTGATTTATGCGCCACCAGCCTGCATCACACCCCTTATTGCGGAGAGTGTCATCTGCTAAGGCCATTTTACTCATCTTAGTGTGTTCCTATTTCATGTTTCCACCAACAGCACGTTGAAAATTGTTATTGACAATCAGGTGTTGCCTACCTTATAGTGGCAGCGTTTAGATTTCAATCAGACGTGTGATCTCGCACTCGGGAGTTACTGTGCTGTTGTTCTAAAGTGTTTCTCTCTTATTTTCCATCGTCATTGTAGTTGTAGCTTCTTAAAGTTGTTAGCAACGTTTCGGTCAGGAATCCATGCGCAAGCACATAAGAAGCCTGATAGTGGCAGATGAGATTCTGCTGAAACTTGCTACATTTTAAAAGCACAACTGCCATGAGTGGGAAAATACCTGAACAAAGGCTGAACAGCCATAAATGTAGTATACACGATAAACTTAAGAAAAAGCAAAATATAAATCAATCACCATTACATTATACATTTATAGCATATAATATAGTCCATATACATATACAATACTTCATCTACTTTATTACTATACATTACTATACCATATCATCATACTATATATAGTATATATATTACTATATATATATATATGTTATATATGGATCTGTTGGTATTCGAATCTTTGGTTATTTTGTTACAATAAATACTCTCGCGAAAACTCGAAAACAATATTATATATATAATTGATATATTAATGTGTGTGTGTGTGGTGCGGTGTGTGCTGTTTAGCTTCCCTTCGGGTATTATCCCATGTCATTGGTTAAGTTGCTGTTAAAGTTGTGCACGTTTCAGCAGATCCCATCTGCTGAAAATCCTCATTTGCAGAATCGCATGGATTCTGCTGAACACGTTGCTACAAACTTTAACGGCACTACAATGACGTGGGAAATACCCGAGGAAGCTAAACAGCACACATGTAAGTAACGCCGCGAAAGCTTAAAGAAAACAAACTATAATATTAATATATATATATATATATTATTGATTATATATATATATATATACACATATATACAATATATATATATATATATATTTCATTCTAAAATATGCTAATGACTATTTAAATGATATTAGGAAAAACAGTATATGATGATTTGGGTGAAATTATGGTATTCAAAAAGTGTGAATTAGGGTTATATAAATGCTACAGGTTGAAATTGGTCAAAGGGAAGTAAAAGGAGAAATTTACTCTGTTTTTACCTTTTTTTTCTTTGTAGTATACATGAAATAGAAAATACAATTGATTATACAAAGGATATGAGAAAATAGAAAATATAATGAAGTAGAAGGGATTATGTGGGAAAGTAAAATATTTTTAATGAATGTTTTATATTATAATCAAAAGCAAGAGAATAAAAATTTATTAAAACTATATAGGTAAATTTTGACTAAGTGGAAACAAAGGGAAAAAAATTGAAATGATTATTTGAATATCTCTGGAATATATATAAGATATATTGCAGATGGGGGGGATGTTCCATGTGGATCCTAAATGTATTTATTTTATTTTACTTTTACTCATGTTTTTTTTACTGTTGAATTATATATTGGTCTTGAGAAAGTTATAGATGATAACAATACATAATGTAACACAAAGCTGAAAAGGTAGTAAGCTGAAAATGGAAATAATAGGGGATAAAGAAATATATGTGAGGATGTAATGATTTTGATACTGAATTAATGTACTGAAATATGAAAGGGAAATTTATTTAAAGATTAGTTGAATGGATAATAATTTGAGGTGATATTAATTAAGAAAGTTGAAAATGTAATAATGACTTTGTATAAATATTGTAATCTGGAATCATGTTGCTCACGTGAAGAGATGGGTAAAAAAAAAATTCCACTATCGGTTCTCCAGAACTGGTCACAACCTGCTGAATACCACCTCTGGGGTAGAGCAGAGGTCTCCAAACTTGGCAACTTTAAGACTTGTGGACTTCAACTCCCAAAATTCTGGGAGTTGAATCCACAAGTCTTAAAGTTGCCAAGTTTGAGATCCCTGGTGTAGACGTTGCCAAGGTTTAGAGTGCTTACAGTATAATAAAAACCTAATCTATTGTTTCCTTCATGGGCCAGTATATTACATAAACCTAGAACATAGGAGAATTCAAGAAACAATCACGATATCTACCTATGAAACATGGGCCTGCACATGTGTGGTTTGTTGGCTTTTTCCAACTATAAGGTGTTCCATAAAGGCTGATTAAGTAGAATTAAAATGCTACTATGGTTAGTTGCAGTCTGTGAGTCACCGATGGTACTGATAGAGACCTTGATCCTTTCTGGTAGCCTTGCTTTCATGAGAGCTTCTCTTTCCCAATCTCCCAGATTTCGGCACCCTGCTGTTTCCTTAGCAATGCACCCTGACAGCTGAGTTCAAGGTGAGCTGCTATATTTGCAAAGCAAGGACCCCGAAAAATTTCCATCCGTGGAAACTTGCTGAGGCTGCTGGAAATCCGTGCCCTTTCTGGGCACGATATGCAGGCAAACTGTGGAAAGTAACACCCCTGGGTAGCTCTTGCCTAGGCTGTTTGCTCTCAATCTGTCAAAGGGTCACAGCATGTTTGCCTGACTTTGGAACCATCGAGGTTGTAAAAATGTCATTTCACCTCATTTCCCTTCAGGAAAGGCTGATGAGAACCCAATGCTGGCTTCCCTACAGATGCACCAGCCTTGTAACAGAACAAATCCTATGAATTAAGGCAAATGTGTGTGTGTGTGTGTGTGTGTGTGTGTGTGTGATAATGTGGGTGTAAAAGATGATGTTGCAGGATCCACGACCAGATCTTTAGTCTTCCAAGCTTTTAGACTTGTGCTGGAGCCCATCCGCAGGGATTTTCTCTCTCCAGAATGTCCCAGTCAGAGATGGTATTCAACAGGTTCTGACCAGTTTTGGAGAACCGGTCGGTAGTGGAAATTTTTAGTAGTTTGGAGAACCAGCAAACCCCACCTCTGACTCTGACAAATGCCCCATCTATTCTTTGCCTCCCGAGTCCCAGCTGATTGGCTGGGCCTTCTTTGGTTGCCCTGCACAGGAGAACGGAGCTGCAAAGCAGGTTAATGGGGTAGGGAGGGAATGGGGATTTTGCAGTAACCTTCCCCTGCCACACCCACCAAGCCACATCCACAGAACCGGTAGATAAAAAATTTGAATCCCACCACTGGTCCCATGATTTGACTCTGGTTCCGGAACTGACTCAGATTGGATCCTGCCAGAACAAATCCTGGGCAGCACTAGCACTTCAGCTCTAAAAACCCTCTCCTCCATGACTGCTGCTTGAAATTGTCAGATCATGATAATATTTTATTGACTTGCTGTGAAGCCTAGCACCCCTTAACACAGGGTGTTAAAACTCAAATTTCATTGAGAGCCGCATCAGGGCTGTGGTTGACCTTGGGGGGGTTGGTGGCATGGCTGACTGGGTAGGTATGGCCAACTGGATGGGCGTGGCCAGCTTGATGCCACTCACTGGGCATAGTCAACTGGTGAGTGTGGCCAGCTGACGCCACTCCCCAAACTCCATGTTTCCTCTTTGCATTGGGAAGACTGGGCTGAAGTGATGCAGGATGGCTGTGAACCTGTTGTGGTTCACTGGCAGCAGTGCAGATGGTTGAGGTTCTCGACAGTGAGGACTCAGATGAGGGGCCTGTGTGTGATGCAGGGATGGGGCCAGACCATCAGGGAGTGAAATGCTGCCTTTGGAGATGGGAAGGCTGGCAGCAGTGATGAAGAGGTCCCTGAGGAGCCTGTGCCAGTGCGCATGCACGCAGGCTGCTCGAAGAGCAGCTGCAGCAGCACGGGTGACTTGGGAGTAAGGCTGCAGGTAATGGCCCCTCCCTGAAGTGATAAACGCCAGCCGAGAAACTGGAGTTCTTTGCAGGAAGCAAAGAAGTTTTTGCACCAAGCCTTGTGACATTCGAAATATCTTGGTTTGTGTTTGAAGACTTTTTGTTTGGAATATTTTTGACAACTTCATCTAGTGCTTTTGACAGCCTTGCACAACCTTGGCAAGGCTTGTTCTTGTCAGAGACAATTAGTTTTAATAGCCTTTTAACCATGAATTAACGGAATTCGCAGAGAAGCATTAAAAGGTTTTGCTTTTATCTCTGTTTGGTGTTTGTTTCCTTGGAACAAGGTTTGGGTCAGAATAGCCCCTTAGATTTTTCAGGACAGCTCGCAGGCCTTCTGTTTGACATTCCTGCCTTAGAAGAATAGTTAATAGATCAGAGCTGAATTGTGGAGTCTGGTAACATAATGTCCACAAGCAAACAAGAATGCTCAGAGAACACCAAGGACTCATATTTACAACTTCTACAATGCATTCCAATCACATACACACATGCAATTTTCAAATGAGCTGTTTTATTTGGATAAAAAACTATACAGGTAGTCTTTAAGTTACAATCACAACTGGGATCAGCATTTCTGTTGCTAAGGTAGACATTGAGTGAGTCACACTTGATTTTTTTAAACCTTTTTTGGCTTGGTTGTTAAGTGAATTGCTGAAGTTGTTAAGTGAGCCATAACGTTGTTAAACAAATCTGGCTTTTAATCTGGTTAAGATGGATCAGATTACTACATCTATAGGTAGCCTAAGAGTCAACTCATGCTATGGTTCAAATTGTACTATCCTGTATAAAGAAGTAAATAAATCTAGGCTCTCCAAATCTAACCACTAGATGACAGCAGAGACATACTTTCTAGCTCTTTTCTGCCATCTAGTGATAATCCAGTTTGTGCAGAAGCATCTGGTGGCTCTAACAATTATTATTTCTGTTACTTTTCTATGGATGGAAAATTCGTGCTTGCTCAGATCATAAGGTGCATATGGACGGTGGCTTTGTAAGGATTAATGAAGGAAAACAGATGCTACTCAAGAATAGTTGTGGGAATGTATATAACAATGGTAATTCGGGAATGATCTTGGAGGACAGAGGAAGAGCCACAGTCAAGGGGACCAAGTGAATAAGAGGGGCATAATGGTACAGGTAGTCTTCAACTTACCACAGTTCATTTAATGACCATTCAAAGTTACAACAGCACTGAAAAAAGTGACTTATGATCAGGGGTGAGATTAAAATTTTTAACAACTGGTTTTGTGGGTGTGGTTTTGGTGGTGGGTGTGGCTTGGTGGTCATGTTATTGGCTGGGCATGTCCAACTCAGTATCACTCACATTGAGGCATGCATCTCCTCGCCTGGCTCCTCGTGACTGTGGGATGCTGCAATAGTCATAAGTGTGAAAAATGGTCATGTCACTTTTTTCAGTGCCATTGTAACTTGGAATGGTCACTCCACACAAGCAAAGTACCAGCAAAGGTGGGGGAAAAAAACTCCAGAGAAGTTCCTGAGACAGGAAGTCTAGTCCTGCCCAGAATGTAATAAGGGTTAATGGAAAGGCAGTTTCTGTAAGCAACACCAGAATGTTTCCTTCCTGCCTTCCTTACAGGATTAGGCCAGTAATTTCTTCTAACAACCGGTTCTCCGAACTGCTTAGAATGTTAACCAGTTCTAGCGAATAGGTGTGAACTGGTAGAATTCCACCTCTGCTTATGATCATTTTTCATATTTTTGACCATTGCAGCATTTCCATAGTCACGTGATCAAAATTTAGATGCTTGGCAACTGACTCATAGTTATGACCATTGCTGTGTCCCGGGGGTCATGTGATCACCTTTTGTGATTTTCTGACAAGCAAAGTCAGTGGGAAAGCCAGATTCACTTAACAACGGTGTTACTAACTGAGCAACTGCAGTGATTCAGTGAACAACTGTGGCAAGAACAATCGTAAAATGGGATAAAGCTCACTTAACAAATGTCTCCCTTAACAACAGAAACTTTGGGCTCCATTGCAGTCATAAGTCGAGGACTATGGAAGATGGAGGGAAGAGATGCTGCCTAGGGAATAGTCAGATAAAAGACAGCATAACCCATAACTGCATAGTGGATACAGAAAGAGGTTTATAGAGATGCCTCCCCCTAATTTCTTGTGCTGTACAGGTGACAGCTGGAGAATTTTCTTTCAGACTTGCAAGACTCTGTTAATGTAACCTTACAACAAAGTAGGATCTGGTCATGTTTCCTGTCTAGTCTATTTGGCAAGGCTGACAGAGGTAGCTTAGTCCACAGAAGAAATGTGGGTGCAGCAAACACTTCAGAAGGGACCCTCCCAAGGTTTTTGGGCTGCAAATGTGATGGGAGAGAAATGTACTTTCAAAATTGTAAAGTTCTGTTAATGGAAGCTTCCATTAAAGAAGAATTAGTTGTTCAACTGGGTGTGCTTTCTGTCTGGACTTCTTCACAAGGCTGACATCAGCTGTCAGCTCTCAAGGTAAACCAGACTGGAAACATAACTACATGAGGTAATTCCACTTTACTGTTAGTCCTCATTAAGAGATTCTTGTAAATCTGAAATTACAAATTTCCCATTGCCACTTTTAACGCTTGATCAATTAAAGCAGGTACCTCCTAAGTTCTTCCTCACTGCTTAGTCCTTATGGAGGCTTCCCCTTCTCTCATTTCCTGGTTGCGCAGACTCTGCTCACAGCCTGGAGTTGGATCCTGACCAGTTCAAGGTTGACTCAGCCCTATGTCCTTCTGAGGTCAGTAAAATGAGGGCCCAGATTGTTGGGGGCAATATGCTGGCATTGTAAACGGCCCAGAGAGTTTTGTAAAACACTGTGGGGTGGTATATTAGTTTGAGCGCTGTTACTATTCCTACCATCTTTCTCCCAAAATAAGACCAGGTCTTGTATTAATTTTTACTCCAAAAGATGCATTAGGACTTATTTTCCAATTAGGTCTTATATTCAGGGAAAATAAGGTACTAAATGCATCTGTCTGGCTGAGGATCTTAATTGGGGCTTATTTGGGGCTTATATTACAAGCAACCTGAAAAAATCATGCTAGGGCTTATTTTCCAGTTTGGTCTTATTTTCAGGGAAACATAGGAGTTAGCATCTCTTTCTCTTATCCCCAAAGTCTCCCACACATTCCAATACCTCAATCTTGCAAGTCTGAAAGCATAGACTAAGGAGGGGTTGCTTCGTGCAGATCTTCCAGGGAATTGGAGAATGCACATCGTGGGCAGTCTTGCACAATATATTTAACAGTTTGCATAGCAAAATCGCAATAAGGGGAATCTTTCTAGCCCCACTGATATAAGGAAGAGGCACTTCTTCCTATGTCACATCTAATTTTGGAGCATTTATAACTTCTGGAGGCAAGTTGTTCCAATGATTAATTGTTCTTACTGTCAGGAAATTTCTCCTTAGTTCTAACTTGCTTCTCTCCTTGATTAGTTTCCACCCACTGCTTCTTGTCCTGCTTTCAGGTGCTTTGGAGAATAGCTTGACTCGCTCTTCTTTGTGGCAACTCCTGAGATATCGGAACACTGCTTTCTTGTCATTCCTAGTCCTTCTTTTCATTAAACTAGACAGATTACAATTAAGATAGTGGATTGGGTAGAAACCACTTGGGAGAGAGGGGTTCTGCCAATAACGCAAATAATTTTGGCAGATATACCTGCAAAGAGTTTGGAATTTCCTAGTAGGGCTGGGAAGATATCTAGTTAAAACCCTGTAGAAGCACGATGAGAAGCATTGCATGGAGCAGTTCCAAGTTCCTTCCCAATCTCTGATGGGCCTATGAATGTCCCTTGCCTTATGCAACTTTAGCTGCGCAACATGTTAACAGCCTGAATTTCTCTCTCCCAACTATGTCAACACTTATTGTCAGAAAGCTGGAGAAATTTGGGATGACTATTCTCAGGTTCTCCCTTCCTCAACAGAATTGTGCTTTTCTAACAGCCCATCAAAAAACAGTTGGGTGGCTGCCCAGAAGGTGATTTAAGTGGTGATCACTCTGGAAAGGATGATCTCCTTCAGCAATCTTCTGCCTTTCAATCTCAGGTCATTGCCAGGGAAAGAAAGGGATTTCCACAGGCTGGCAAGCAGACTTAAATCCTGATGTGCTAAGATTAAAAAGTGTGCAGAATACACGTGTGTACTTGTGCACACTTGAAGATACACACTCTTTGGGGGAGATCTTATTTTATTTATTTAGAAAGGAACACAGTGGTACAACTCTAAATAATAAAGGAAAACAAGTTACAAGCAAAAGTAAAAAAAAATGAAGAACAAGAAAAGAGAAAAAACATTATAGTCAGGGCGTTCATCTCTAGGTCATGTTAAACAAAACATAAACATTTCCAATAAAAAAAACTATTGTCATAAAATATCACAAAATCTGTGTGAAAGGGAAACAGATTGTGTCATTTTCTTGATTTGCAGAAAACATTACCATTGCAAAAACGGATAGATTACACATCTCTTGAATCTGATCTTTACCATCTAACATAATAGCACATTTCCAACAAATGGTGCCAGGCAAAAAGCTGGATTCTTTTGGATGACATGTATTTCCATTAAATGCAGTTAAAGGTACAATTGATCTACTAAGTCCCTGGCCCTTTCTCATTTTTCTCACACTTATTTATTAAGTCAATTTTAGCTGCTTCATTGACGCAATTTGATAACAACTTTGAAAGTCTCTAGGAGGCTACACCTATATGTGACTTTGGTTGTACACCTACAGTAAACTACTATATGAGAGGAGATGCTGCAACTCTACATGCCGGTTGCCAAGCAGCCACATTTTGATCATGTGATTATGGGGATGCTGCAACAGTCATAACTGTGAGGATTGGTCATAAGTCACTTTTTTGAGTGCAGCTATAACCTTGGACAGTCGCTAAACAAGTGGTTGTAACCAGAGATGGTATTCAGCAGGTTCTGACCAGTTCTGGAGAACTGGTAGCGAAAATTTGGAGTAGTTAGGAGAACCAACAAATGCCACCTCTGACTGGCCCCGCCCCATCTATTCTGTGCCTCCCATTGAGTCCCAGCTGATAGGCTGGGTCTTCTTTGGTTGCCCTGCACAGGAGAACAGAGCTGGAAAGCAGGTTAGTGGGATGGGGAAGGAATGGGGAATTTTATAGTAACCTTTCCCTGCCATGCTCACCAAACCACACCCACAGAACCAGTGGTAAAAATTTTTGAATCCTTCCATTGGTTGTAACTCAAGGACAATCTGTATGTAATAACTTCATCAACACAATCTCATGACTTGATCAGCAGAGTAGTTTGTCTGGGCCAGGATACGAATCCTGTTGGCTTCCAGGAGGCTAATGTAAACACAGCCATGAGTGCAAGAACAGAGAAGTGAGGAAAGGATGATGTTGAAAGTCATACAGGTGTCCTATGTCACTGCACCAGCATAGTAACGCTCTGCTTACAAACACCATCCGGGTAGACAGGTGTGACCTTCTTCAAGGCAAAGAGAATAAGTGAGAGACAGGGTATCCATATTTCCAGTGACCTGTGCAGGTTGCCAGGGAGATAATACGCAAATCCATGTTCTTAAGTCAAATGCGTCAAGTTTTATAGGAGGGGGAGTATAGAAATCACTTCCTTCTTCCCTTACCTAAGGAACTACTGGGCTTCCTTGGAGGGACAGCCAAAATAGGTCACTCAGCTGAACGAATCCGCACGTCACTGACAATTTTAACACATTGCATGGATTAAATAGTGGTTTTCCCAATAAAGATGTTTTACCTTTCATTCATTCCCCTAAATTTGGTGTTTTTGAGAAGACTCACTAAGAAAGTTAATTTAAAAAAAACATTTAAAGGGGACAGTACATATTGAAATAGTATAAATTAGACATGGGGAAAAATAATATAATTTTTCAGTTTCCTCCAATTCATGTACTGAATGATCATTCAATTTTGTTAGGAATGAAACTGTTCTTAGAGTCTTTTATAAAATCAATATCTGCAAGAATGAACGTATTCATGAAAGGAACTCACAAGGTACACAACACTGGGGGAAACTATGTGCAAAGCTAATGCTTGTCAGGGAGAATGTGCATTTTGGGAGAGGCATATACCAAAATATTGCATATTTTTAATGGATTTACACTCATATATTATGGGTAGTCCTTGACTTACAACAGTTCATTTTGTGACTGTTTGAAATTACAACAGCGCTGAAAAAAGCAACTTACAACTGTTTTCACACTTATGAATGTTGCAGCATCCCTGGTCACATGATCAAAATTCACCCGCTTGGCAACTGACTCAAAGTTATGACAGTTGCAGTGTTCTGGGGGGATCATGTGATCCCCTTTTGCGACTTTCTGACAAGCAAAGTCAATGGGGAAGCCAGATTCACTAAACAACCTGTGTTACTAACTTAACAACTGCAGCAGTTCACTTAACAATTGTGGCAAAAGATGTCATAAAATGGGGCAAAGCTCACTTAAAAACTTAATATCAGAAATTACCTGCATTAAGTTTGATTACAAATTTCACATATTTGCAAAACTTGGAAATTGAGAAGAACCAAACCAGTGGTTAGATTCAATTTTTTTTACTACTGGTTCTGTGGGAGTGGCTTTTTGGGCATGGCTTAGTGGGCATGGCAGGGGAAGGATACTGCAAAATCCCCATTCCTTCCCCACCCCACTAACCTGCTTTCCACCTCTGTTCTCCTGTGCAGGGCAATCAAAGGAGACCCAGCCAATCAGCTGGGAGGCAGAGAATAGATGGGGAGGCGGAGCCAGTCAGAGACAGGATTTGCTGGTTCTCCGAACTATTCAAAATTTCCACTACTGGTTCTCCAGAACTCCTCAGAACCTGCTGAATACCACCTATGAACCAAACCGAAGAAACTGAAACTTATGAACTCCCCCATTTGTACCAAAACAGAAAGCAAAATACTCCAATTTGCTTGGTGGGGTACTAATATCACTCTATAAAGCCTTAGTAATATCACACCTAGAGTACTGCATCTAGTTTTGGTCGCCACACTATAAAAAGATGTTGAGACTCTAGAAAAAGTACAGAGAAGAGCAACAAAAATGTTTAGAGGGACTGGAGACTTAAACATACAGCGAATGGTTGCAGGAACTGGGCTTGGCTAGTCTAGGGAAGAGAAGGACCAAGGGACACAGGATAGCAGTCTTCCAATATTTGAGGGGCTGCCATAGAGAGGGGGGGGGTGTCAAGCTATTTTCCAAAGCACCTGAAGGCCAGATAAGGAATAATGGATGGAAACTGGACAAGGAGAGATTTAACCTGGAAACAAGGAGAAACTTTCTGACAGGGAGAACAATCAACCAATGGAACAGAAGTTGCCCTCGGAAATTGTGGGAGCGCCATCACTTGAGACTTTCAAGAAGAGATTGGACTGCCATTTGTCAGAAATGGTGTAGGGTCTCCTGCTTGGGCAGGGAGTTGGACTAGATGACCTACAAGGTCCCTTCCAACTCTGATTATCTGTTTTTTGTTAAGTGCTTATCACCAAATATGGGAGACTCATAAAGGACTTGGCATTGAGTGAGAATGTCCTGAAATTAGGGTTCAGTGTGATCTAAGTTGAAGGAAGACAGTTTCTTGTTTGAATTCCCCCGCCCCCATCTATTTGTGAGTATGGACAAGAGAGTCCTTATCTTCACAGACTGATCATCTACAACAGGAGTGTCAAACTCAAGGCCTGCGGGCTGGATTCAGCCCTCAGGGTGCTTAGATCTAGCCCACAGGGCCACCCTGGAAACAGCAAAGGATTGGCCCGTGGTGCCTCTGCCAACGAAAACAGAATTAAAGTCCACAAGTCTGTGTGGCCCTCCCAGGCTCTGTTTTCAACTGCAACCGGCCTCCTGCAGCCCTCTGCCAGTGAAAGCAGAGGCTCTGTGCAGGAGGCCACCGTGGCTGAAAATGGAGTCTTCATGAGTGATGTTGAGCTGGCCCCGCCCCACCCCGCCTTGCACCCCCCAACGTCAAACACAACCCTGATGCAGCCCTCAATGAAATCAAGTTTGACACCTCTGTTCTACATAGTCAGTTCTCTCAAACTTAGGGGACAGTCAGTTCACTGATGTCTCCAGTCTAGTACGATCAACTCTGTACAACAGACTTAGGGGTGGGTTTTTTCCCCAGTATCGCTACTAGCACTACGGAGATAAGATATATGTTTTAATTTCTGTACAGAGCAAAATAAAATCATACACCCAAATCTGTGCTTCTTTAAATCCATGTTGCAATTTACAGTTCCCAGAAAGTTCTTGCAAAACATCTGCATAAGGACGAAATAAATAAAAACCTTATTGTGTTTGATGCGACTGTGGTAAAAGATGAGAGGATGAGAAAGTTGTCTATCGGTAAAGAACAGCTTAGAAGATTCATACACACTGTCAAGTTTTAGGTAGATTCTTGTTTTCTGGTTGCTCATTGATACAGAAACAGAGATTGCACATATCCTAAGCAATGGAAAAACGAAATGCTCTTAATCTGTTTGTACCATGAAGGGGGAAAAGCTGAAACTCAAATGTTCATTATCTTGGGCGTGTACAAATGCAGTGCCAAAATGTCTCTGAATGTTATCAGCATTCAAAATTGTGACTGCCCATATTTATAATTTGATAGTATAATGGGATGTTCTAAATGAGTCTCCTCTTAAGTGTTTTGGCAACAGGTAGATTACCTATGAAACATATATTGGATGAGCTATCATTGCAATAGTTTCTACTGGAACTCTAATGTAATGTAGTAATTATATGAGCACCATTTCTAACCAATAGATGGTGGCATTCCGTATTCTTCATGCATAAATCAGGTTCTTATTACTGTCTTGTTTGGAAGAAAGTTTCTGAAAAGATTGCATCCATGCTGAAAGTTATGTTATCCCAATAATTTGGAGTTTATTCATGTTTTCCAGCAAAGCTCCATTTTACTCTTCCAGTTCATCTCTTGGATCTTTCACACTTAGGAGACAGATCTCCTATATAAGTGCCCCAAATCGACACACTGATTTGGCTTATCTAAAGTCCAATTTGCTTCTCATTGTTTTAAGTCTGAGTTTTGAGTGGTTGGATTCATGCTTCTTAAATGCGGTTTGCTGAATAAACTCTAGTGGGCATTACTACTGGGAGGTGATCATAGCTTTTTTTTCTTTTTGACTTTGAAATGGACATCCCTAAAAATGGCTAATTTAAGACCATCGTTGGTAAAGTGAAAGTCAAGCAAATTACATTGAGTTTCATTGTGAACTGTGAATGGCCACTAAGCCTATGAAAATGTTTACCCAAGACATTTGCTACCTGAAGTGAAACACAAATTGTGACAGTCATATCATGACTACCGTGACATTAACATTCATGTTGTAGTTAATAGAAATGCTATGCCTATCCACCTAATTCTTCTTAAGGTTTTTGTTTTAATCCTTCAAAAAGCAAGACTGAACATACCCTGCATACAACAGAATTGTCACGGAGTCACAGACTTCATTTGACTCTTGAATCTACCACAGTTTCATGAAATGTGCGAAGGGCATGATGGAAGCTCTTCCATCAGATAAGGAGGCTTATCAAAGTATCTCCAATCTATTCTTTCTCAAGCGTGCTTTATTCTTTGACCTGCTGTACCATTTAAACCCATGTCCCACTGCACCAACGGATGCAAAGAGGATGTAAAACGGACAAAAAAGCTTGCCATCAGTTGGAAAACACGAGTGTGTGATGATCCATGGTGGAGATCAGTGGATGATGTGGAAGAGCAAGAGCAAGGCTGAAGAGTCTGTACACCATGGGCTGCTGGATTGCTAGTGAGGATCCAGGGTTGATTCCTCCCCTGTTTTTATAGGAAATATCATTTTCCGCTAGGTGTCCCCACATACTCAGGCATAATCCAGACATCTAAATATTCCAGATACGTCCACTATACAAACGTTTTTGTCCGTTTTAATGGCTTATATACGAGATACATCTGCTTACATTCCTTTCTATCTTTCCGTGCTCTAATGTGTGTGCTGACTGTTCCGTGTTTACTTTCCGCTTCCTCCCTCTTTCCGTTTTCAGCTCGGAGCGGATGTGAGTTGCAAGGATGCCCAGAGGATGCCGAGAGGATACAATGGACGTGTAACGGATGGACATGGATGTTAGAACGTTTGTTGCCCCTATGTGTTGCAGATATAGATCGTACGCAAGCAGAAAGTTCATCCGCTCAAAAGTTTTGTGCAGCTCAAAACTTTTTGAGCAGATGATAATAGCAGCAGACAGATTGTTTGACAGATAGAGCGTATGAAACACCGTACACAGTGCGTTACACAACGGATGCAT